>KV908457.1:271359-273859 GCA_002005505.1 Botryococcus braunii
TGTGTGTGTGTGTGTGTGTGTGTGTGTGTGTGTGTGTGTGTGTGTGTGTGTGTGTTGTGTGTGTGTGTGTGTGTGTGTGTTGGGGGGGCTGTCGGGAGGGAAGTCGTGGTCAATCGTAAACTTGCGGCAATGTGCAGATGTCTCATGCGCATTTGTTTTAGCCATAATACACATGTTTGCTTTTGTGCGTGAGCTCTGTCGCCATCACTATCTCGCCATACTTGCTAAAAAATACAAGGGAACAGACGCAGACAACCTTGGAGGGGCTTAAGAAATTCGTTGACAAAGAAAGGGGGAATTGGGGAGGAGACCCGCTCAAACTCTCAGAGGGTAGGCAACATACCAAGGTCCGTATGCTGTTATATTAGTATTAATCTCGTACCAGCTGTTTCATGTGAGCCCAGCAAGTGACAGCAATGCCCACTCCTTCATTTATTGCTGTCCTATATTGTTGTGCAGTCTCGCAACTTGGCAGCCAGAAGAACAAAAAGCACAAACCACACATCCAGCTACAGCATCAAGCATGCAGAAAAGAAGAGCGGAGTTTTTCTCCCCGATGCTCCTGATTTGAATATGAACCCTTATCTGTGCGGCCCTTCTCCAAACAGTCCCTACGGACGTCCTTCTCGCTTTCGCATACTCTAGCTTTCCTTTCCAGAAGTTTTGCCGCACGCACCTGTGCGCGTCCACTCCCCTCTCTATTTTCCCCCACCCCCGAAATGTCCAGACTTGCGTCAACCCTAGCACAAATCACCTCCTTTGCTTTTTATATCAGAATGTTATTCGCCTCGATTCGACTCTCAATGTCTTACTGTCCCAACCCCCACACCCCCACTTTCTTGTACTGGGGGGGGTATGTTGTCAGTGTCGCTTTTCAGTGCCCCTTATCCTCGCCTTTATGCTTCTCTCTCCATGTGTGTGTGTATGTGTGTGTGTGTGTGTATGTGTGTGGCACATGTGTGTGTGTGTGTGTGTGTGTGTGTGGTGTCAGTGTGTGGGGGGGGGGGGGAGGTGCGAAGAGAGGGGGGACGGAGGTGCCGAGGGAGGGGGAGCGGGGAGCGAGGTGCGGAGGGGGAGAGAGGGGGCAGGGAGTCTAACACACACACACACACACACACACACACACACACACACACACACACACACACACACACACACACACACACACACACACCCTTGCGCACAGATGGGGGAGGGGACATAGAGAGAGAGGGAGAGAGAGAGAGAGAGAGAGAGAGAGAGAGAGAGAGAGAGTGTGTGTGTGTGTGTGTGTGTGTGAGAGAGAGAGAGAGAGAGAGAGAGAGAGAGAGAGAGAGTGTGTGTGTGTGTGTGTGTGTGTGTGTGTGTGTGTGTGTGACGGAGAGATTGTGTGATCATGAGGGACTCCGCCATGGAGAAGACGGCTTCTTGACTTGGTGCCGCTTCAATGCCCTTTACCACTGCTTGCTTTTACTCTACCATCAGAGAAGACGCCGTCAAGTGTTTTTGCTGACCTCATCGCCTACTGTATTACATAGCAGCCACATTTAGTGCCATTAGCGTCAATAATGCGAGGAGTGCTCAGCGCAAGCTGTCGAGGATTACCAGTATTCGCACCAGGGTTCAAGTGCCCCAAGGCAATGTACATATCAGACTCTTCCCAATTCCCTAGAGGTGTAAAGTGGGTAACGGCGTGTTTATATATTTTTTGACTCCTCCTTCTGCAGTCTTCTCGATTACGCTTTCTTTTAGTGCGTCTCTTATGGCCTGTCGGACCAAGTTGCCATCTCCCAGTTTGTACAGGGTCTACAGAGGATGTCACCGAAGTCCTCCCCGTACTGTCTAATGAACTGCTGCAAGTAGCCTTAACCACATGGACGTATCTCGTTTGTCGATCTTGCAGAGAAGACTTCAAACCAATGAGCCTCACACCTTTGTAAGTTAACCCGCTGTCTACTACGGAGCTGGGCCCGTCTTTCCTCGGATGTTCTCCATACGAATGGCGTCCAAGGCTGAGGGTTATGCAGGGGAATGACAGAGCAACCCCTGCCAAAGCAGCGCGTACCTGAACCACTGGTACTGATAGAAAACAAGAGGCAAGCCCAGCCCCGGAACCGGCCTGAGTTGCCAGTGGACCTACTGAACACCATCCCCATCCATAAGGACACCCCGGTGGGGCCTACCGAACAAACAGAATGTAGCTCACCCCTCCAACCCCAGGTGCGATTTTGGCTACCTTTATTGGATTAGTTCTGATTCACGTGCTTTCCTGGGTTAAGGGGAGCTGAGGCTTGCTGTCATGAATGATAAACGGTGCTCACTGGAACGCGGTTTTAGCCCTTCTGCTAAGCTGAACCCGGTTTCCCTCCTAAAAGAGCCATGGCAGCGAGCCCGTGTCAAGGCGGGGGCCAACAGACCCACAGCGTCAATAATTGTACGTCAATGTAGGGTGTCATTCGAAGGATTAGATATATTTGTAAGCTAAGCAATTGCCTCTGTCTATTTTCTTGCTGGCAAAATT
>KV908457.1:278859-281359 GCA_002005505.1 Botryococcus braunii
CCCCCCCCCTCTCCTCCCCCCCCCCCCCCCCCCCCCCCCCCCTCTCTCTCGCGTGTGCGCCGCACGTGCACGCGCGGGCAGCCTCGATCTCTGTGTTCCTTCAGTTTCCCGCAACCGTCACTCCCCGTCCCACCTATTCTTTTTCGATTCTCTCCCTCACATTGATCGGAGCAGCATGGTCAAGTATCCGAAAGAGGGTCTAAGGCACTTCGTGATGCGCCATGTGCGGCATCTTCAAGTCTCGGCAGTATATCGCGTGCTGGCTATGGGTTGGCAGGTAGAACGGAACGAAGCCATCACAAGCTTTCCTGAAAGAGGTATGGTGCCAGCTGGCAGCAGCGTGAACCTGCGGCTGACTCTGATGTCTCCAGTCTGTCAGCAGCTTGCGTCTCGCTTAGAAGTCCAAGTCATCGGCGGGCGTTCCCTCCGCCTCCCTATCACGGCAAACGTTGTGGTAGCTTTATTACCTTTCCTTCTCCTGTTCCAGACCTTGCCTCTGGGTACGTCCTGGATGTGAGGCCTGTGTGTATTGTGCTGAACTATCTTCATGCCCTCGAAGCTTTATTTCTCATTCCCCCGTCTGAGTCCTTCTCCGTCCTCTTATCTGCCTCTCCTCCGTGTCACACATGGGACGGCGCACCCTCAGCTTATCTGCTTCTGCTGTCAAACTCCGCTTGTTGTGCAGATGGGGGACCACCCCGGAGGATGTACAATGGGGACGGTGCTTGCCTGCTTCTGCTCAGTACCCGTGTGCACGCGCAGCCATTGCAGTGATACAATGTGCATGGCAGTGATACAATGCGCATTGTCAATGCGCATTGCACTTGCCGAGCATGAAATGGAGTTAAAGAATATCCCGACCACATTGATATATGCAATGACGGCACCTGGCCATTAAGGCCACTTGATAACCCATCTCAGGCTTGCTGGTTTGAGAAGGGCGGCGGTGAATGCAGATGCCAGAAGTACAGATTACGGAGCCAAGTCTTAACTTTGGCGAGAAAGTTCACGTGGGCTGCATAGCGAGGATTCCTGTCAACCTCTGTAATTCCACCCGGGTGCCCGCCAGTGAGCCTCCCGTGCCCGCCATGCCGGGACTCCTGTCCCCCTGTCGCCCCTGTCTAGTTACTACAGTCCTGCCATTTTTATACCCCCTTTACCCCACTCACCCCACCCCCTCCCCTATCTTCTCTCTCTCTCTCTCTCTCTCTCTCTCTCTCTCTCTCTCTCTCTCTCTCTCTCTCTCTCTCTCTCTCTCTCTCTCTCTCTCTCTCTCTCTCTCTCCCCCCCCCCCCCTCCTCTCTCTCTCTCTCTCTCTCTCTCTCTCTCCTCTCTCCCTCCCTCCCTCTCCCTCCCTCTCTCTCTCTCTCTGTCTCACTCTCTCTCTCTCTCTCTCTCTCTCTCTCTCTCTCTCTCTCTCTCTCTCTCTCTTCTCTCTCTCTCTCACTCTCGCTCTCTCTCTCTCTCTCTCTCTCTCTCTCTCTCTCTCTCTCTTGCTCTGTATCTCTTTCTCTCTCTCCCCTCCCTTCTCTCTTTGTTTACGCGCGCGCGCGCGCGCGCGCGCGCGCGCGTGTGTGTGTGTGTGTGTGCATTCTCGCGCAAGCATGCATACATGCTTGTCTGTGCATGTGCAGGGTGTGGTGCTGTAAGAGTTGAGGGGAGGCCACGAATCCTAGTGTAGTCGAAAGAGACCCCGAGAGTTATGAATGAGAGGGCAAAAGCTCAAGCCTGAGTATTGGGATTAGCGTTGACTGCCTTCGAGAAGCAAGACGAAAAACAACTGTTGGAAACCCCGTTTGAACCTCTTAGCGTGGAAGCCACCCACCTGAACCCTATGGGCAAAGGCTGTACTGCAGCCATACCCCCATGGGTAGATAGAGGGAGCACTAACTTGTTGAAGAGGAGAGTAGGAAAGAGGCGTGGTGACTGAGAAGCACCCTGAAAAGGCAGTAAAGACGGGAAGTAAAGGGTGTTTAGGAGGTGTTGCATTTGAGGAAGGAATCAAATTACACTGTGATGGTGGGACACGCGCAATGTTATTCTTCCCTTTGCCGGCATCCCACTATGATAGGGATAGGCCTGAACGTGTGTTGTCTCTGAGGGAGAAGGTATTGGGCTGGATCTGAGTCAGCATCCAGAGTTCTGGGTGGAAGCCAGCAAAGAAGGTTTCCCCGCCGGGGCGCTGGTGGGCGAGCACCCATCAGCAACAAACCCGCGAGCCTCCATTTGCATGTCCCGCAACAACTCCATTCGAAGGGCTACTAGGTAACAGTCCCAGTTGTCGCACGATCTAATTACTTATAAGACGGATGTAGATAGGACACTGGCCCTTAGCACGGTGTCTTAGCCCGAAGTTGAGACGGGGCAAACAATCTGGGTTTCTTTGGGAGTTCGGGGTGCATTCCCTTCGACTGACTAGGATTCTTGCCCGTGCACAGTTTATTTGGCAAGCTGGGGGGCCGGAAGGAGGGTCCTGGATACTTCGAACTGAACATCCCCG
>KV908457.1:291359-296359 GCA_002005505.1 Botryococcus braunii
GCGTGTGCGTGTACGTGTGCGTGCGTGTGTGTGTGTGTGTGTGTGTGTGTGTGTGTGCGTATGCGTGTGAGTACTTGCGTGTGTGTGTGTGTGTGTGTGTGTGTGTGAGTGTGTGTGTGTGTGTGGGTGGGTGTGTGTGAGTGCGTGCGTGCTTGCGCGCGCGTTCATACAGTGAAGGGGGAAAGAGATAGACAGACAGACACACACGGACCCGCACACACACATACACAGACACACACGCACACGCACACAGGCTCACACGCGCAAACACACAGACAGACACACACACACATGCACACATACGCGCGCGCGCGCGTGCGCGTGCACTGGGGAAAGGAGGGGAGGGAGGGGGGAGAAAGAGAGGGGGGAGGGAGGGATGGAGGGGGGGGAGAGGGAGGGGGGTAGAGATAGACAGAGGGGAAGGGAGAAAGGGGGGGAGAGAGGGGGGGAAGGGAGGGAGGGAGAGAGAGAGAGAGAGAGAGAGAGAGAGAGAGAGAGAGAGAGAGAGAGAGAGAGAGAGAGGAGAGAGAGAGAGAGAGAGGAGAGAGAGAGAGAGAGAGAGGAGAGAGAGAGAGAGAGAGAGAGAGAGAGAGAGGAGAGAGAGAGAGAGAGAGAGGAGAGAGAGAGGAGAGAGAGAGAGAGAGAGAGAGAGAGAGAGAGAGAGAGAGAGAGAGAGGGCGCACGGGGAGGGTTGAGGGAGCACCACGGGGTGAGCAGAGGGGTACCAAAATGCAGTAAAATTTGCACACAAGACCTCTGCCCCGCAACGTCGAAAGGTTCTGGCATTGATGATAACTAGCACGTACATGCTTCATCCATTTCTTCAATCGCAGTACGAAAGATGAGACCTCCTCCACACTTTTCACTGAACCTTTTAAGATACAAAGATGCAAAGTGAAAGAACCAGCACGTTCATGCGGGAGGCAAACCCCTTGTTTTGCCTGGTTGCTTCGTTGCGCTCGTGTATTGTATACAATGAATACTGTGTAAGCGAAGCAGGTACGGCCGATTTGCATGCGGTGGGCAAAGAACTCTGACCTTGAAATATTGTATTCACACTAAAGTGACAGTCTTCTGTGCGGGATCGATGGGCAGGAGGTTCAGGCACGTGCCTGCAACGTCATGAGCATATGCGTGTTCAGGCATCAAACTTGCGGATGAGTTTCGTGTGTGGGGGCTTTAGACGCAACAAGTGGAAGTAAGCAACCCGAGTAACAAAAGTATTTGCTATGAGCTGCATATTGATGGACACACGGACTTTCGAGTCCCCACTACAACAGTCAACATTGAGGCAAGGGCTACTTCGACCGTAGCTGTGGATTGCAAGCCCTCCACAACTAAAGCACAGGTGATTTCACTTGTTCACTCGTTGTTACCTGTTTGTTGTATGTCGTCAGCACTCTCAGTCCCTCCCCCGTCTCCTCTACAACACCCCCTTCTTAATCTGGTGACAGACAGACAGATCTGTCTGTCTAGACAGACACACACACACACACACACACACACACACACACACACACACACACACACACACACACACACACACACGCACGCACGCACGCACGTACGCAAGCACGCACGCACGCACGTACGCAAGCACGCACGCACACATACACACCTCTGTCTGTCTGTCTATTTTACTGCCTGTCTCTAGTTCTCTATCTCAACGCCTCCCCCTGCCTCCTTTCTCGCTTCCGCCTCCCCTTTCTTTTTGTCCGTCTCTCCGTCTCCGCCTGTCTGGTCTGTCTGTCTATCTATCTTGCGGCCTCCCCCTCCCGCCTTTCTTGCCCTCGCCTCCTCTCTCTCTCTCTCTCTCTCTCTCTCTCTCTCTCTCTCTCTTCTCTCTCTCTCTCTCTCTCTCTCTCTCTCTCTCTCTCTCTCTCTCTCTCTCTTCTCTCTCTCTCTCGCTCCTCTCTCTCTCTCTCTCTCTCTCTCTCTCTCTCTCTCTCTCTCTCTCTCTCTCTCTCTCTCTCTCCTCTCTCTCTCTCTCTCTCTCTCTCTCTCTCACTCCCTCCCTCCCTCCCTCCCCCCTCTCTCTCTTGCCCCCCTCCCCCCTCTCTCTCTTGCCCCCTCCCCCCTCTTTCTCTTTCTTTCTCCCCCCTTCCCCCTTGTCCCCCCCCCCTCTCGCTCGCTCGCTCGCGCTTTCCCTCCCCTCTCTCTCTTTTCGGCCCCGATATGCGAAAGGTAAATTTAAGGGAAGGCTTCTGTGGAGAGACCCAACAAAAGGCAAGCAGCGTAGCCTCTTGAACGTTCCAACGTGATCATTCGAATTTCTTCTCTGCAATTTCCTTGTTAGAGTTGTTATGGATAGTTAGTATCAAATATAGTCCTTGCATGCAAGCTAGGGTTGCTGGGAATCTGGCTAAGCAGATGGGAAGACTACTGCTGACCAGCAGAAAGGAGGGGAGCTGTGGACCCGCAGCACCGCTGGTTTTCACCCTTCGCAGCCAGGTAAACAACCAGGGGCCTCTGCAGCGAATCAGCTTTGAGGGGCCCCTCTATAGCATCACGGAGAGCGAATGCAGGGTTACCAACCCTTTCCAGGCGGACTGTGATTTCGCCGTCACATTGTTGCACTGCTCTGCTGACGCTCTCGAAGATTCCCGCAAAGCTGCTGCCGGAAATGAAGCCACCAGGTCACTTCCACATACCTTTAATAATGATGATAATCATTATCCTGTTGGACCCACCGTGCACTTAAGCTTTCTGTCTTGACCTCCCGAGTCCCTCGTCTCGACCACAAGTATATTTCACTTTTCCTTTAAATAAGACTACAGATTCGAACTGTCTCTGTTGCTCTCCTCCCCCCCCCCTCACCAGACGCGTGTTCAAACTCCTGAACTGTCCGACTCCACTTCAGCAAAGCAACACCGTGACGCTCCCACGCCGCCGTATAGTCGTTTACCTGACATGAAAGCATGCCGTTCCTAATGTCTCGACACCCGTCTGTCCAAATGCATAATTCCCCCAGGTAAGCAGGACCTTTGTTCTCCCTCTCCTTTCTCCCTTATGTTTCCACCTTTCTATCCCTTTTGGAACACTGCCGCGTGTTGCCTATACGCTCCGCCTCCCTTGCCGTCACAACGAAAACCAAACGTTATCTTCCCTGTGGTCGCTCGCACTTCACTGTACAGCAGGCCAGCCACAACGAAGAATATGTATCGCACAATCGTAGCCTCTTCCCTGCCCCGTTCGTGCGGCCGCACATACAGACTTCCACGCCCCACAGACGCACAACCAACAACCAATTTTCCACCGCAAATCTCATGCATTTAATGTCCATCATATCTACATTTCGGAACATAGGTACACCTGCATACTTTATATTACTTAAGGCAGATAGAACTTTGAGAATCGATATTTTGGACGAATCAGAGCTGACTACAATCAGGCCACGTTGGGCGGGAACGAGGACATACTGTCTTAGGGTCCCACCATGTTCGACGCAAAACTGACAGTCGCAGCTACAATTGCTGGGCCCACGCAAATGCCATACTCAGTCCATTGCAATTTCTTTTACCCCCGATGTCACAAGCAGTTGTTCAAACTACGGCCTCTAGGACCCGCCTCTATTGTTTACACGTGAAGGCCGTGGGGCTACCTGCGGTGCATGGGGACACGACGTTAAGATCTAGAGAAGGGGCCAGGGGTGGACAACGGGGCTCCTCCAAAAGGAATGCTAAGAGGAATCTGGGGGCCTTAGAGGCCGTGCGCCTATTTCCTGACACCATCGGGGTCGACAAGCCACGCCTGCGTATGAAGGTCACTCCTTAACTCTTCTCATACCTGACTGGCTTTCCACTTCAGCAGTAGAATTAAACTTACACACACTTGACCAATTGTGTCTGTTCCCACACCATCTTACCAGTATCAGCCTGCTGCAGATTTATGTGCAGGGCATTTTGAAAATGAAGTCAAAATCTACTGCTAAGTTCATTAGACAATTTGGTTTGTGCTTGACCCCTATGGTTGCGTACAGTCACCACTTATTACTCATGAGTCCTGAATAGGCCTGTCGGGGTGTTTCTGCACTGATATTATCCACTTACCATCCCGGGCCCTGAAAACTGCGTTTCAGTACCCTACTAGCTAGTGTCATTTGTCTAGGATTATTTTGTCACAATTGCGCTATCTTTCACCAAAGTTCAGGGAATTTTTGGAACTTCAGCTCAGTAGGTGATGCTCCTCATTACGAAATCTAACGTAGCATTCGAGGATCTTTCCACCGATGCTCTACTGTTACTAAGTTAGCAAAATTAATTAATATTTTGTGTGTGTGTGTGTGTGTGTGTGTGTGTGTGTGTGTGTGTGTGTGTGTGTGTGTGTGTGTGTGCGTGCGTGCGTGTGCGCCCAAGCGTGTATAGTGTCAGTAGGATGGCATAATTCTCTTGAAGACATTCAAAAGTGGGAAGAAACAGCTGCTGAAACTTTTGCCGCTTCAGGGAGGTGGAGAAGATAGCTTACAAGTGACATTCCTGCCATTCACCACGGGCCTGCATCACTGCTGCCTCGTATTTGAAGACGGAGATTGTGGATCTTTCATGTACGAGCTGGTTGGCGAAGGGCGGTTGCCTCTGCCCTCCCGCCCTCTCACATTCCAGGTACTCAAATTTCATATAGTTTTTTTATCCGATGAGTATGGAGCAGCACTGCATCACCCCCCTTACCCCGTGCCCCAAACCCCATGTCAATGCCGATGCCTTGTTGTACATATATTGCACGTCAATGTTTTCGACAACAGGAACCTGCATGATCATCTTACGGATTCCATCTTCCAGGCAGGATCCATTCTTTGTGACTGTCATTAACTTTGAGACCGTACATGGCACTGCGAGCCCCCACTTCGTCTCTTTCCCGCAAGTTCAGGTTCAAAGAGGGGCAGAACGACCAACTTGTGTCAGCGGGGAGTGCCGCAGGCAGTAAGAAGTCAGATGCGGAGAGCAGTAAATCACCATCTTACATGCATAGAGAACATGGCTGAACATATAGAACATGGTTGA
>KV908457.1:301359-308859 GCA_002005505.1 Botryococcus braunii
GTTCTTGATGGAAGTTGCTACATCGACTCTCAGGTGTGTGCCTGCTCGGCGGACACTAGCATTCGATACAGCAGGAGGCTCGTACCCATGCTCCTGCCACGAACATTGCCTTGTCGAGTGGACTCTTTGGTCATTGTAAGTCGAGAATACGCAACTTTTTCTTACTTCCGTTACCTTTGCCCCCCCCCCCCCAAACACACACACACGCACGCGCGCGCGCGCATGCACGCACACACGCCCAAACTCACGCACACTCGCACATACACAAACACATGCATCCCTAACCCGCCCCCTCTCCATCTCCATCTCTCTCTCTCTCTCTCTCTCTCTCTCTCTCTCCTCTCTCTCTCTCTCTCTCTCTCTCTCTCTCTCTCTCTCTCTCTCTCTCTCTCCCTCTCCCTCTCCCTCCCTCCCTCCCTCCCTCCCTCCCTCCCTCAACCCCTCCCTCCCTCCCTCCCCTCCATTCCCTCTGTGTTTCTCTCTCCCTGTCCCCGTTTCTTCCCTCTTCTCTGCCCTTTCCTGCATCGTATCCCAGTATTGCCAGTATTTGATACTTATCTGCAAAATTGGCAAAGGAGACAATCCAAGAGAGAGTGTGTCGGGCCAGGGAGCTCTCCCTTCCCCCGAGGCACCGTCTTCCTCTGCCTCACTTAAGCTGCCTCTGTTTTCGTTCGCTTGCCGCTCTCCTTGAATTCCGTTCTTCTCATTACCCTGATGGCATACTGTGGCGGGGGGTTGCACAGCTAGGGGATTTCACCTATGCGTTACGCTTGACTGCAAAGGAGGCAGCTCCGGTGGAGTTGCCGCCACTTACAGTGCCTGTTGGTAACAAAGGCCGTCACGTCATTGAGCTGCAGAACCCTTTGAACCAGGAGGTCGTGCTTGAAGCTACCAGCAGCTGCCCCCACATGTTCTCGGTACCTATGAATGTGGTGTTGCCAGCCTTGGGCGCTGTCTCGGTCCCCATCGAATACACTCCGTGTTCCGTTGGTAAGGGGTTATCTTCTGCTTTTGCTGTGCCTTGAAAGTCGGTTTCCAACAAGGACTTTGAGCTCGGCATGCATCATGCTTGTCGGACACATGCTTATTGGATTGCCTGTGGCTGTACGACCGTGAGAGACACATGCATATTCGGGAGCGCAAACTCCCCCCCCTCCCCCCCCCCCCCCCACACACACACATACACACACACACAGAGAGAGAGAGAGAGTGAAAGAGAGAGTCAGAGAGAGAGAGAGAGAGAGAGAGAGAGAGAGAGAGAGAGAGAGAGAGAGAGAGAGAGAGAGAGAGCGCACGCGCGGGGGGGGAGAAGCAAGCGGGGAGACAGCAGGCGGAAAGACAGGATGAAGCGCACGGACTCAGTATTGGTTGCACATATGCTCAAAAGTGGATGATACCATGATATGTACATACAATGTAATTGTGGGTGTTGAGGCGGGCAGGGGTAGAAGACAGGGCGAAAATCACTCTGCAGCATGAGAAGGCTGGCAGCTGGTTATATACCTGCATTGGGAGGGGAGCGGCTCGGGAGGGTGCGGATTGTGACCCTGTTACCCTCCAAGCCATTGTAGGGGAAGAAGGGACTGCCCACCTAGCCTGGACCAATCCCTTCCAAGATGCTGTCACAGTCGACGTGTCTTTGCTCTCCGGGCCTAGAGCTGGTAAGTCCCACGTGATGGCTGCCTGCGGTGCCCAGAGACGGGGGAAAGGGGAGTTTGGCAATTTGGCGCGAGCGGTTTAAAGGGAAAGTTTAGGTTTGCTTTTCACCGATTGTCCCAGTGTCTTTAAGACAAAGCCTTGCAGGAGCTGGCGAGGAGCAGTTAATGCTGCTAAGCTTCTGATACATCGACGTCTCCCTTGAAAGTAAGCCCTTCACGATGAGAAGATCAAGAACACATCAAAGAGACTAGGGACAAAAAGGAAGGACATTTGGCAAAAACTCTATCCCCAGATGTGGATAGCGGAATATACGAAATGTTGATTGATAAATGTCAAGGTTGCGCAGCCAGTTGCTCTTTCTTCCAGTTGTGACTCACCAAATGAGCGGGAACGCAGCGCAAGACGAAGCCGGAGAACAGGAAACATCAGGCAACACGGAGGATGGCGTATTTCAGTGTCTATCCAAGAAGATGGCAGGCCACGTGGTTCCAGGGCGCGGTCTCCTGACCGTGCCCATATCATACCGACCCCAATTCCTGCAGGACAGCGAGGCTGTTCTCTTGCTCTCTGTCCACAGCGTTGGGCTGTCTGAAGCCCTCGTCTGGCGCTACCCCCTCCTGGTAGCGCCCTGCTTCGGCTTCAAAGCTTCCCCAGTCCGGAAAGTTGAAGCCTGGTAGCCTCCTGCACGCCGCTTGTTATTAGAAAGTAGCATCCATCCCCCTTTTGAATGCCTTACGAAGGAAACAGCCGTGTCTCACCGCGTGAACCTTGACGAGCAATCTCTGCAGTGAAGGCGTTCCTGCCGACGAACAAAGTGCATCGGCTAGGCGTGGGCGCACGATTTTCATTCCCTCCCCGACTCTCTCCCTTATCCCTCGAGCCCCATCGTTCTGCTGGGGAGGAGACCCTGTCCCACTGAATAATCGCAAGCCACACGTACAAACATCCAAAGAACCTGCGATTAAAAGCATCCAGGACAAGCTTGCACGCTGGATAAACATACTGCTCAGGGGGTTTGCACCTCCGAGGGGTTTCCCTGGGCCGGTGCAGGTGGTGGCCGAGACACACACAGACACACACACACACACACACCACACACACACACACCACACACACACACACACACACACACACACACACACACACACACACACACACACACATTCGCACTCGCGCGCGTGCTCACACATGCCACGATCACACTCGCATTCCGTTACAAGCCGACATACTTAAAACAAAACCACGACCACGCTTGCATACACGCTGCACGAGTGGGCATCGAACGAAAGAGTGTGTGCGTGGTGGTCAAAGGGCGGCTCTGATGGTGCAGGGGACCCCAGAGGCTGCTAGCGAAGCGCAAGACATACTGATATGCTGCCAGGAAAGACGTACGATGAAGCACAGGCTCCGCTTGCAGCTCCCCGGCTTGCAAGATCTACAAGATGGGGACCTGTTCGAGCAGGAGCTGGTCTTGCCTGCCAACAAGGCGGCAGCCCTTCGTCACGCCCTTTCCATTGAGCCTCTTCTGGCGACGTTGCCCAGCGTGGAAGCCCCCTTGGAATACACTCTCACTTTCTCTCCAAAGAAGGTAGATTCCTACGCGCTGCCTAAACCCACCCTGAAGCGCAGCATACGTGCCACACCACACTTCAGCTTGTTTCTAGAGAGGGGAGAGAAAGGCATGGAAGGGCGGTCCCCCTTGGGCGAGCGGGAATCCTGTTTACCTCTTGCACAAGATTCCGAACCCTGCGTGCTCTTTCAAAAGCAGAACCCCTGCCAAGCGGGAATTCTTCATATCTGCCTGATCCAGGCTCTCAGGCATTTTTCGAGGAGCCTTGGAAGGGCTCCACCATGCCGGGAGGACAATAGCCACGCCATGTCTGTCGATCCACACCGTCTGATGCCGGGGAGTGTTAGGTTGGGCAACAAAAATGGAGGTTACTTTGGTTCTCTCTTCCACAGGCCCCTGCTCATGGTTCTCCCTTCCACTGTCCCTTTTTTACTCTCACACTCTCACAGAGCCCTTCTCTCCCATCAGTCCGTTACTTGTGTCCTTCCCTCCAGTCGGACAGTAATTTCTGCCCTTGTCTCCAATCAGTCAGTTATTTCTGCCTGTTCCCTCCGTCACTATGCACTTCCCCTCCATTGTCCCTTCTTACTCTGCCTGATTTGCGGAAGAGGGGAATGAGTCGGTGAAGATATTCCGAACGAGGCCGGCCAGCCAGAGCTATGCGCGCATGCGGCTGCATCTGTGCGGAACCTGCCTGGAGCATGAAGTGCCAAAGCAATGCAAAGTATACACTGAGACTTGTCAGAATGCCGGATGCACATACCCCGACTGTTTCTGGACCCATTCCATACTCCGGTGTCCGGCCCGTTTTTGGATTTCGCAGTCACATTGACGTTCCAAATCACGTCTAAGTTAGCTTTGGGTTCCTTTTGTACGTCATTACCTAAATTACCACCACTACATGAAAATTGCATTTCATTCCCTAGGTAACCCTAGGTTTCCCATCTTTGAATGAACACTGATCCCAAGTAATTACATTATGTACCATCCCGGGTGCAACAACCAGCCAAAGCATTGCCAGCATCCATTCTGCAGGCCGTGACAGCAAAGGCGGAGTTGGTCATTCGAAGACAGGGAAGGGGCGGCCGATGGCGTTTCCAGATCCAGTTGGAGACCATGCAGTCAGAAACGGACGGCGTGCTTCGCTTGGCGGCAGCCCCCTCCTGCTCTGTGGTGGCACCCATCCACATCTACTCTCCAAGCGACTTTCCGCTGCCCTTCACAGCGCGCTTCACACAGGAGTCCTCCATGCAGTTCGACGTAACTCCAAAGAGTGGGATGCTCCCTGTGGAAGCCCCGGGGAAGCCACCTCCGACTGGCAGCCTGGACGTGGGGCTCGATCCCCTACAGCAGTCCCTAGGGGAGCAGGAACTTAGCGAGGGGGCTCAGCCCTCGGCCACCGTGTGGGTGAAGTACACCGCGCCAGGGTACGGGCAGATGGGGAGAGCCCTCCGCGGCCGTTTGATGGTCCAGACTGATGAGGCGAGCTGGTCCTGGGACGTCCTTGGTGTCCAGCCCTCCTATATGCCTCCGGATAAGTCCAAGATGAAGAGCCACGTCCTGGAGCCTCTGGCTTCCCACTCCCGCAAGTCCAGACCAGTCGACAGGGAAAGGCCATGAGCTCCGTTCCTCTGGCTGCCATATCCACGAGGGCTTGGAGCGAGGAGCTTTCAGGTAACAACGAGGAGCTTTCAGGTAACAATGAGGAGCTTTCAGGGAGCATTGAGGAGCTTCCTGTCACAACTTGAAGTATCCTGGTTACAGTGAGGAACTTCCTGGCTGGTAACGTTGCGCAGTATAGTTTAATCCACGGAAGTGCTTATCCCCTGGAGTGAGGAGCCCCGGCACCCCCCGGTGGGCATTCCCCCTCGGCAGGGAATGTCGAGATCCTCGAACGTCCGGATGAAAGGAGCCACCTTCTGGACCTCCTGATTGTGACCCTGTTTTTCTCCCGAATCTGTGGGAGTCCCTTGCGACTAATGCGTGTGACTCATGGCCAATCCCAGCCGTCACCCTCAACGGGTCGTCCTGGATGTAAATTCCAGGTCTTACCGGGCTGCCATCCACTGGTGCCCCCTAGTGGCTAGTCAAATTGAATTCCTTCCTGCCAGGAAGTCAGCAGGACTCCCGAATGTGGCGTTTTCTGCACACCTTTCTGGGCGTCGCTGCCTGCGTCTTCTCTTACTGGAAGGTAACAATCCTCAAAGTTGTGTCCGGTCTGACATGACCACCAACAGATAGTACGGACCATGTCAGTAGTCCACCAGGGCGACAGCTAGGAGCAAGAACACAGTTTTGAGGATGAAGCACAGAGTTGAATAGTCTAACAAAGGCTAGCACTTCAGTTCAACATTGTTACTTGCTAGAGAAGAGCATGGCACCTGAAGCCAACAAGTTTTTTGAGCGTACCATTAAGAACAAATGCCAGGTCAGGTCGGTTTTTCCAGTCTAAGGAAGTTATGCCTTGCACACATTACTGCCAGCCACAAACAAGACGCTTTGCCTGCAAGCAAAGACTGGAGAATGACGGGTTATCAATAGACGAGGGACTTGTCATGTTCAACTTCAGTGGTGTAGCACCAGAGCTTGACTTGCGAACAAGCCCAAGCTCGCTACATCTGTTCGTGGGGGATAGGTGTTGGAGAGAGATGAGCAAGGAAGATTGAGAGGGGTCAGAAGGGGGGGGGGGGGAGTGGAGAATCAACGATAGCGCAGGCTTGCAGATGCTTCCCGTCTTATCAGCTGAGTGCGGCTGGACACAGTAAATATTATTTTTCATGCTGGGGGGTCAAAAAGACGATAAACAGTCAAAAACTTCTTCAAAATGCTCCACCTGGCAGTGATCATTTTGCATCGGGGGAACCAAGCTCAAGTCTCCACAATTTCAGCCAGTAGCGACTCTCAGGGCAGTTTGTGCTACTTCCAGCTCGTTTGAAAAACCTCAACTTCTAATTCTCCAGTGTTTGAAAACCCAAAAATCGATCTGACCGAGGTCCATGTGAGATATGTGTCCGGAAGTCCAAGTCTCCACATCTCAAGACAGCGATGCAGACCCGCTCAAGCTTTTGGGGAAGAGGTTTGGCTCATCCTATAAAACACCAAGATAATTCCTTCCCCTTCAAATCCTTTCCGTCCCTTTTCAATGATTAGCTTTGCCAGCTGCTGATGAAGTCTTTCACCCTCGCCACTCCTCACCCCTTCCTCACGTGCTGTGAAATCAGGACCTAGGGTTTTTTTATCTCCTTTGAGTAAAACTGGAACAGGTAGTCCAGCTTTTCTCCCTGTCTTGTGCACCACGTACTCCAACACTTCAGCACAGGTGACGTGCTCCTTTACTACAAGGCTACATGGGAGCAGAAACAGCTTATTGTCTTTGGTCTCCGGAACAGCCCACACAATAGTCAAAAGTAAGACAGCCTCCAAACAACTTCAGACTTCGTGCTTCCCAAGCTCCACTACTCTCCTGGCTTCGCATAAATGATTGATGCAGTCCCCATCCAAAAATAGGGGATGACACCATGGTGGAGTTGGCCAAGTCTGCTACCAGGCACTTGCAAGTGCATACCAGCGGGTCAACCTGCTATCCACCCCTAACCCCAAAGACAGGGGCCCCGACCCCTCGCGAGATTAGCATACAGTCGTCCCCCAGCCTCAACACTCGAATGAAACAATTATAGACATCATTTCTTGCTCCCTTTTTGAATACAAACAAATCCCAAGGGGAAGCTCCCTTTAGCAAGCAGGGCCTCGGATTTCCTCTGCCTTTCGGGCAATGGGCCCACACACAATACAGCATTTGAAAAACGATGGTTGAAAAGGGCCCCACGCTGGGAATAAACGTCAACATCCCTCATGGTGAGCCCTTACCTGCACCATGCCTGTGTGCTTTGAAAGCCATAGCCAAACACGAAACCCGACCAAGGAGATCATCCGTTTCTCAAAACATCCAAAAAAGACGGCCAAGGAGGACGGCACAAGTCCCATCAAGACGGTTTGCATCAATACATTGGAATGTACAGCCTCACACTTCAACCTTGCGATCCCACAATGCCATTGTTGAACGACCGACCAATGCTCGATCATCCCCGATAACCTTTACATCATTTTTCCCAGCAAAGGGTTTCTTGATGACAGGTATGACCCCAGTCGCTTGGGCCACCACCAAAATGATGGACCCAGGACCATGTCTGGTCGTGGATTATAAGGCCTGTAGCACAGGGACACAAAACGGAGTTATATATCAAATGCTTACCACAAGAAGGGCTTGGATC
>KV908457.1:316359-321359 GCA_002005505.1 Botryococcus braunii
TATCACCTGAGCCGGGCCAGGATCCCGGGAACATCAGCTTCATATATGAAAGAGGATGACTTGGACGTAGGATCTGAAATAGGCCCCAGGACGTGCACCACCACGCAGTTGTGCTGCATGAGCACTAACAAGGCTTGGCGCACCTGCACGTTCAAAAACCACACTATTCAATCTGGTCTAACCTGCGTGGCAGTATTCCATGACTGGAAATATTCAAGGAGGGCACGAGCGTCCGGCATCAGTCTCTGGAAGCACCTGGATAGGTAGCAATTTGCATGCCCAGGCGATTTCCTGAAGGGATGACCTCCCTTTTCGAAGGAGCGTGCCGCAGACAGCCTGTGTACATAAGACATGATCAGACCGTGCAATTTACGCAGTCGAACATACAGCACATCCTTACGACCGCAAACGATGCTACCTCACAAGTAGGTCCCAGATGTTCTTCAATCAAGTTGCAGGCCAAAGTACAGACGACAGGACTCCCTGCGTTGAGGCTCATTGGTTATCTGACACCAGCGCCGTCACTAGAACCAAAACATCAACGTCCAAGTGTAGCAATCACGTATTATTCCGCTCAAACCTTCTTTATGAAAATTAGTGTCACTTTTCTGTGAATTAGCGAAATACGGTCATCAGAATTGCATGATGTGAGAGAGAAAATAAGTGAGGCTTTAGAAAGTACTCTCTCCTGAACTTCTGGTACGCTACAACGGTTGGAACGGTCTGTACCAGCTCTTCTCGCACGTGGCGACATGCGATGTAGGTGCACAAGATCCATCCTTGGGCTAGACTACCCTCACACGGGATATCTCTTGTACGGGTGGGGGATATGCCTGACATTTACATCGGCTAACAGAACTCACGTAACAGCATTAGCTTAAGGGTGTGGCATAGGATACGCTTGTACTTAGTTTGGGATACCTCCAGTCCTACCGAGACTTGCGTCGGCTAGTTATTGCAACAAAGGGGACCTCGATATGCGGTTTGCTTTCCACTGTGATGCATGCCATCTGTGAGGTACTTACTGCATCACAATGTGGAGAGACATTTGATTGACAAGGACGGGCCGTTCAAATTATTTGCCGCGATTTCCAAATGAGCTTTTTCGTGCTTAACTTTTCCTTGATATTCTTATATCGGTGAATTTATACTGATGAATTCGTTGTAATGCTGGTGCTCGTGAGGTTTCCTGTTCATGGCAACCCGGGGTTACTCTAGGGTTCAAAATGGCACCGACAGCGGACCTGAAAACCCACTCAGGTTCTGTCAGACCATGTGGCATGTGGTTTGCTGGAAAGCATTGTTGTGGTCTTTCTTCCCCAGCGTTAGTACGCGATGGGACGCACCGGCTACTCCAGGGACGTGGTTTGTGGAGGATAAAGACTCTCCGAGTACGGGTGCTGGCGCTCGGATTAAATGGCGACTCCACTTCAGCAAATAAGAATAATGGGTTTTCGAAGACATGGCATCCAAAAATCGATCCGTGAGTTGGCTTACACCCAAGTTTCCTACCCCACTTTGCTCACGGCTGTTATCTTATAAGAAATACCGTGCCATTCTTGGGTCCGTGGTCCCCTTGAATGGCGACTCCACTTCAGCAAATAAAAATAAGGGATGTTCGAAGACATGGCATCCAAAATTCGATCCGTGAGTTTGCTTACACCCTAGTCTTCTTGTACTCCTCGTTGCTTACGGCTGTTATCCCATAAGAAATACTGTGCGATTCTTGGGTCAGTGGTCCGCCTGAATTCATGAATTTCCTTAATCCTAGAAGTGTACATGGAATGGATACCCCGTCGGTTCAATACAAGGTCCAACGAAGCAGTGCTGGATCGCCCAGGGAGGTGAACATGTCAATTCCTATGAATTTAAGAGGCGCGCGTGCCCACTCACACCAAAAAAGCCCAGAAGGACAGATGCTTATGCGTGCGCAGTAAGCCCCTTGCATGTCTGCATGCATTGTGTATTCCAAATAACACATGTTTGGCCCACTATGCCCCCCGCCAACACACACACATACACACACACACACACACACACACACACACACACACACACACCCCGACAACACACACACGCACACATACACAGAGAGGGGGGGGGGAGAGAGAGAGAGAGACAGAGAGAGAGGGAGAGAGAGAGAGAGAGAGAGAGAGAGAGAGAGAGAGAGAGAGAGAGAGAGAGAGAGAGAGAGAGAGAGAGAGAGAGAGAGAGAGAGAGAGAGAGAGAGATGGGGCGCTTAAAGGGGGTGCGAGGTTATGTGATTCAGGACCAATCTGCCAGCGGAGTTCACCCAAGGAAAGGATGTGGCAATAGAGCAGTGGTTTGGAGGCGTCCGGACTCCAAGGGGCAAGAACTGGCAGCCTCTCTCTTGGACAAATCTCACCCAGGATGAAATCTTGGAGAGATTTGCCTACAAGTACTTCAATTGGAGGTACCCCCTCGCTCCTTGTACCAGCATCTCTGGCCCCTGGAGAGGACAAGCTGTTGTGAGATGCCTTTTCCGCCAAGGAAAGGAAAGAACTCTTCTAACTTTTGTGAAACATCTCAATGGGGCTGCCCCTGCCTGCAGTTTCACACCTTAGCCAGTTCAGCCTGAGGACTTGTATCAGGGGAACAACCTGGTTGTCAAAAGAACAAAGCGAACCAGATTATGGATTGCCGAAGCAGACCTGGTCGGGAGGGGAGGGTCCGTGGCAGCACATGAGCGATCCCATGGGTTTCAACCTGGTTGGCCTATAAACACACACACACACACACACACACACACACACACACACACACACACACACACACACACACACACACACAACACACACACACACGCGCGCGCGCGCGCACACACACACACGCGCGCGCGCGCGCACACACACGCGCGCGCGCGCACACACAAACACACACACACACACACACACACACACACACACACACACACACACACACACACACACACACGTGCGCGCGCGTGCGCGTGCGCGTGCGCGTGGTACGATCTAAGGAAAGGTCTCTGTGGTACAGGTTACCTGTGCAGGGGCAACGGGAAACCAACAATGTTCATAAGGTTCTAGGAAGCGAAGCCCAGGGAACACACGATCCATTAAACTGACTGGACGCTGACGGAGTGGTTGTGTTGATGTGCGTGTACATGATTGTGATAAGGGAACATGTTCATGAACGCAGGGAGAATGGGTTGCTGAACTGCAGCAGCGCTGCGAATGTGTTCCTGAAAGCGTCAAGAGAGTTTTGAAGATGTGTTCTTCGAGGTGATGAATTTGCGAGCACGAATTGTACAGAATAGTGGGGAAGCTGAAAAGGAAGGAGACGTGGGATGACCTGACGCTGTTCATCAATGTGTTGAGACAATGCGCACATGAATGTGTGTTGAAATGAAGATTCGGGGGGTGTGGAACAGGAAGGACACCTGGGATGACCTGACGCTGTTCATGATGTTCAACGTGATGCTGATGATATTGGCGGGTATCGTCAAGGTCACTTTGGTCGATGGCATTGATGGGGAGTCCAAACCTTTTGCGCTTGCTCTCTACGAGGTCTGTGCCCCCCGCTCTTTTTCTTGCCCATGCTTAGTGAGAATCCCTCTGGGGGAAGGGCAAGTGAGATGTGCTAACGCTAAGTGGGAATCCGTCTGGGGGAAGGGCAAGTGAGATGTGCTCATGCCAAGTGAGAATTTTCCTGGGGGAAAAGCAATGTGAGATGTTCTCGTTGTGAGAACCGGGCGATTGCTGAGTAACCCGTCCAGTTGAGTCGGGAAGGGGTCTGAAAAAAGTAGGCTTTGCCCAGGCAGAAGAGGGTGCTCGGCATTTGGGGTGGCCCGGATACTGTTTTGGGACCGCCACTCCAGTACTGGTTTTGTACCGCCAGTTTGGTACTGCGATTGCACATTTGTTGATGACTCATTGAAAGCCATGGTGTTGATTTGGATGGCCGCTCTGGCATGCCCCTAATACACCCATCTCATATCTTGTATGCTGTATGCTGTATGATTGGTTTCTAATTTCCTTGGTGTGGCCATGTGGTACGCCATGTGTTTTCAGAGGCCATGTGGTGCGGCTTTGATCGAGCCGGATGTCTTCATCAGTACTTCAGTCGGTGATTGTACCATGCGGTACCCCTTCGTGAGAGCATGTCTCTGAGCAGTACAACAGACGTGAGCACTGGATTCGCTGAGCGCAATCCTCGTTCCAGGGATGCACATGTGGCTGAGCTCCGGAAGCCGGGTTGTGGGGTGCAGATTCTGGTGGTCGTGTTTGGGCAGGAGCTACCCCCCGACAACGCCCGATGGGTGGAACAGGTGCCTTCCCAACATTTCTCCTCTCCTCTTTCTCGCTCGCCCATGGCTGCTATTTCTTGTGCGCATGCGTGCGTGTGTGTGTATTATGTGTGTGTGTGTGTGTGTGTGTGTGTGTGTGTGTGTGTGTGTCTGCCTCCCTATTTCTGGGTACGCTCTACCCCCAAATCAACAGGAGGGTGTATGGTGGTGTGGCAGAGACAGGCCACTTGTCTGGCCCCATTCGCCACTACAAACCAAGGCAAGGACTGTGTTGACAATATTGAGACGTTGGCAACACAATAACTGCAGATGTGACTGTACCATACCGCTGCGGTTGCAACTGCATAAGGATTGCACATGTAACTGTAATACACTACTTGAGATGCAACTGCATAAGGACTGCACATGTAACTGTAACATACTACTGCAGATGCAACTGCATAACGACTGTGGATGTAACTGTAACATGCTACTGCAAATGTAACTGCATGTTCACTGCAGATGTAAGGGTGCAGTGGCTACTAAAAAGCGCGTGCAGTGGGCCCAATGCATAAGAGGGGGCTGGGCCCAATGCATATGAGGGGGCTGGGCCCACTGCACGAGAGGGACTAAAAGGGGGTGGAGGAGGGGAGCAGGTGTTTGGGATAGCAGCCATTACAACGGGGCTGGCGCTGTTTGCGTTGGTCCTGGCCCTTGTGGAGCAGGTTGTACT
>KV908457.1:326359-343859 GCA_002005505.1 Botryococcus braunii
TTGCATGTTTCACCTCCTGCAGGGATATCTGTCTTCAAAAAATTCGTCCCTGACCCATTTGGTAGCATTATGGATGGTTTGTGGCTTAAGGGATAATGTTTCAAAGGATGAATTGTGGAGACATGGAAAACCTCATAGCAGCTAGTGATAATGGATGTATGATGGAGAGTGAGAGTGTGTCACACCGGGAGCCAGACAGCAGCAGAAATGTTCTATTATCATTAGCATCAAGGGCAGAATCTGCTCTTCATGTCAACCAGTATACGGCCACTTTGTTTTTTAGGACAATAGCCCGTTTTTCATGGCATGTTGACCAAGCTAGCATCGTTTTTGGTTGACTGGTTTGGTGGGGGTTCAGGTGTATGTGGGAACGTTCCCCGAGCTGGAAGGGAAGAGGTTTGGGGAGCTGCTGGGGTACTTCCCGACGTGCACCATATATGGCCTTATCAGGCGCAGGCAGCATAAGTGCATCCTGAACCCCGCAGCCGACCTGGTGGTGGCGGAGGGCGATGAGCTGGTCATGATGCGCTCCACAGTAACCCCGGTCTCCCAGCTGCAGCCTCTTGCCACGCCGGTCCCCATCGACCTAGGAGGTGCGCCGCGCTTGCCCATTTTTGTATTTCTGCCAAATTTGGATCGTGTGTGTTTTAAAACCCGTTTGCAGAGACTCCCTCTCATGCAAAGAATTCTCTCTCGCCCCCCCCCCCCCCCCGGGGGGGAGTGAAATGCTATGGAAGAACTGCACTGATTAGGTGGTATAAGAAGAAAGCCGCCAGTTTTTCAGTCTCAAATGACAAACTCGTCCAATCAAATGTCGCTTGCGAAGAAACCGAGCCAGGTGAGTCTGATATGCAGAACTCCCCCAGTTGAGAGTCTCATTTGTGGAAAACTTGTAAGAACTCCGGTTACTGCAGTATGCTCAATTTTTTATGTGGTGGGAAAGGAACGGGTGTGTTTTGAAGTAGGCAAGTAAACATTCTGTACGTCATTCGTGAGAGAGGGGGGAAAGAGAGACAGAGGGGGAGAGAGAGACAGAGGGGGGAGGGAGAGAGGGAGAGAGAGAGAGGGAGAGAGAGAGAGAGAGAGAGAGAGAGAGAGAGAGAGAGAGAGAGAGAGAGAGAGAGAGAGAGAGAGAGAGAGAGAGACGAGAAGGGGGAAGGGAGGGAGGGGTGGACGAGGGGGGCGAGAGGGAGAGGGAGAGGAGGAGAAGCGACATGGGGTTGCCTCCCCTTGCTTCGCCCCTCCCCCTTCCTCTCTTTTCTGGAGGGGCAGTGGCTTTGAATGTCCCAGAAGGCATGACAGGGAAGGGGTTTCCCGCAGGGGACTGGGAGCCATCTGCAGTATCACTGAAAGTGCGCTCGTCGGAACAAGCAAGCCAGGAACCTCCTCAGCGGAAGGGGCCCCCCCTCATGCATTCTCCCAGCTACCAGCGGGTATGTCTTATCATCCACACGTCCTCCGCCAGCCCTCCCTGCCCCCCCCCCCCCCCCGGGCTCCCCAAGCCCCTGGCTGCGGTTTTCCTTCTAGAAAGAGCTCTAGAGGTGTCAAGGTCAAGAAGAGCCTGTCCCTCTTCCTGGCAGCTTGCCACTGAATACGCTTCCCAGCCTGCCCCTCTCTGGCTCAGCGTTTGGCCCCAGAGTGTAGCCATGAACCCCTATTAGTTTAAGTCGTGGGATACTGATTAGCTCTTTGTATGCTGGAGTTTGTTGGGGCTTTCTTTTCCCTTTTTTGTAAGTTACCCTTTGTTTCGTTCTGTGATTTTTTGTACCTCTTGATATTTGGTGTCCAAGGGTGGATCCTGAGGTGCCTCAAGGTTGGGATAACTCGTCAAATGTAACTTTTTCATGGTAACGCATGCCTGCTCGCTATGAGAGCATATGTGCTGTCCAACAGAAAGGGGAACCCCCCCCCCCTTTTCGGGACTGGGGGGTTGCAATGATCTCAGCAAGCAGAGGGGTGTGCTTCCCAAGACAAGAATGGGCGTCGCCTGAATTGTGATATCAGGACTGCAAAGAGTTGGCTGGGGTTGACATACATGACATAGGGATGTGAGGGCCGGCGTTACCACTACACTTGCACTCTCTCTTTTGTATTCTTATAATATAAACTGATATGATATTATGTATGTATCGCTTTTGTATGTGTTATACTGATTACATTTTGCTCTCTAATATGAAACGTGTGATGTGCTTCTACCTTTTGGTACACGCTGTTTACGAAGCAAACCTATGCTCTCTTTCATTCAAGGCACGCTTTTCTGTCTTGAAGGATGTACTGCTGTTGCATTCAAGTTCCTGAAAACGCAGCAAGCACTGAAGTTCCTGAACGGGGCGGGTCTTGTAGGAGGCATTGGTGAGGGTGTTGGAAACGTCATCCTTTAGGGGAGACGATGACGAGGAGCCAGACCGAGAGGGAGAGAATGGAATGGGAGGGCTGTTATTGCCCAGGCTGGCTCGCAACAGCATTATAGACAGCTGGGACATGGGGCCCCGCCCTCCCCCGCAGCAGCAGACCTCCCACTTGTACATGCTGCCGGCTGAGTCTCATCACGAGCAGACTGTTAATGAACCGGATGTGAGCTTCCGCACTGGCCTTCTTTCGCTGCCTTTCCTTGCAATTTTGGGTCGCGATCATCCCACGCACAGGTTGCAGTGTATTTCCTTTTTGGGAGGCGGGTGGGCTTAAGAATCAAATCACTTGCATTCCTGCGTCGCGCACCCCCCCAACACACACACACACACACTCTCTCTCTCTCTCTCTCTCTCTCTCTCTCTCTCTCTCTCTCTCTCTCTCTCACACACACACACACACACACACACACACACACACACACACACACACACTCTCACTCACTCATCAACTCACACAGAGGGTCGATGGACAGAGAGAGAGAGAGAGAGAGAGAGAGAGAGAGAGAGAGAGAGAGAGAGAGAGAGAGAGAGAGAGAGAGACATTTCTGTTCCTTAAAGTCTAATGCGGGCGGGGGGACAGTATGTGTTGATATGCGGGTGGCGAGAGGAGGCCTTCATGGGGGAGCTGCTGCGGGAGATGGATCACGGTCCGGCCGCGCTGCCGCCGCGTTCTGAGGTCACCCTCTTCAATAACAGCGCGACTGCTGAGGCAATCGATCGCGTGATCGCCCGGAACCGCATCCGCTACCTCACCGTACGCCACGTAGCCGGCAACCCGCTCGACTTCGATGAGGTTTCGCAGCGCCTCGATGTCCCCCGGTGCGGATGCCCCCCCGCCGCCATGCCCAATTCCTCCTCAGGCCCTTGAGCGTGACAACACCTGGAAAATTGACTGAGGTGAAGTGGTTCTATAGGGCCATGGCACCTTCGTCGGCGGGGTGATGACGAGGTACTCAGGAAGGTGATGACTAATAGCTTGGCAGGGTGTGGGAGAAGGGACTAGGCAAGGTGGTGACGAATAGGTCGGCAGGGTGGTGACGGCTGACGGAGCTGTAGAGGATACATGATGAATGACTGGGCCGGGTCTTCCAAACTGAGCTGTAGAGTGACGACAAATGGATGGTGAGGTGGTTACACAGGAAAGTGGCTGTTCCCAAACGAGGTCTCTCTCTCTCTCTCTCTCTCTCTCTCTCTCTCTCTCTCTCTCTCTCTCTCTCTCTCTCTCTCTCTCTCTCTCTCTCTCTCTCTCCCTCTCTCTCTCTCCCTCTCTCTCCCTCTCTCTCATCTCTCTCTCCCTCTCTCTCTCTCTCTCTCTCTCTCTCTCTCTCTCTCTCTCTCTCTCTCTCTCTCTCCCCCCCCCCTCCCCCCCCTTCTCTCTCTCTCTCTCTCAAACACACACACACACACACACACACGCATACACACACACACACACGCACACACACACACACACACACACACACACACACACACACACACACTCGCACATAGAATGCTGGACTCCGTGAGGCAATGACAGCTGCTCGAGTAGGGTGATGACACACGGCATGGGAGGGTAATCATAAATGGCATGGGAGCTGGAGTGAGATGTGGGGGCATGAGGTAGCCTGGAGCCTGAGCGGGACGGCTGTGCCTGTGCAGGTACACCACAGCTATTGTGCTGAGGGACAACTCTTGGATAGATCCGGACATGGATGACAGCAACGGGATAGAGGTGAGGGAAGCTCGCGACATGCTGCGTCTGGAGAGCCAGATCCTCCTCTGCCAGCTGCACATCCGCAGATGCGTCGAGGTAAAACTCTCGGGGGTTCAGACATACTTCCCTTTTTGGGGGGGGGGGGGTTGGAGAAGTGTTAGTAACACTGTTGCATTTCAAGCAAGTAATTTACTTCGGGCTTGGAGTATATCTCATCCGTAAAGCATGTGGCACACATGCTGGTGTGCAGAAGCCCTTCCCAAAGCCTTCCCAAGCCCTTCCTGCTATGGGAAAGTCAGCACTTAAAGTTTTAGAAAAGTAAATAAAAAGTACCACTGGTGTGCGGTTAGGGTGGGGTTCACTCTTTATTATAAAAGTAAATAGACAATTATAAAACCAAACAAAAAGTACCACCATTTTTATGTAAACTCGTCCGTGGCCCATTGCACACCCCTAGCAGCACTTGGAGGTAAAGTTTCTGCTTGCGCTCTGCCAGTGTGCATCCGCAGAAGCAGTGAGCAAACACTTTCCGTGCCTCCGCCGGCCTCTGCTTGCACATTCCCAGATGGGCTTGGAGGTGCACTGGCCAGTCGTGCAATCCCAAATGCATCAAGGGCAGCTATTCTGTTGTGAGTGAAGGTAATCTGGTGTGAGTGAAGCAATTCTGGTGTGAGTGAAGCTATTCACTCTTGCCGGCTGCACATTCAGAGGTACGTCTCTTTCAGGAGACCAGAGGACGAGGAACAGGTCCCAGAAGGGGGAGACCGGAGGGGGAGGGATGCTCCTGGCTGGCTGGCACGCACAAGCAAGTTAAACATATGGGGCATGAGCCCCTCCCCCCCCCCCTCCTCACCCCCCTTAGCACATGCCCCTCTAGGCATGACTGCGAGTGTGGTATTCCTCCTGGCCCCCAGCGTTAACCGTCCCATGGGGTCTTACTGAATGGTGGGGTGTGTTTTCACCGAGCTCAAGGGTTTCTTGATCTGGGTGGGAGGTTGGTCGGCTGGCAGGTGTCGTCATCGCGGCGTGTAACGGCAACCTTTCATTGACTGTCTTGCTTCCCGGCGAGTCCGTAGCGTTTTGATACACGCACTTAAATGACAATAGACATGCAGCTGTAGTGCACCAGAGATTCCAATCCAGTGCTTTCAGTGTTCATCATGAACTGGGAGGGCGTTCGGGGGGCAGGATGCGGGTTTTCCAGAGATCAATATCATCTGCGAGAAGGTGGCAGCTGAGGGCATAACCCGCTTCGAAGACCGCTACAAATTGCCAGTTGGCATTTCCGTCAATATGACGTCCTGGTCTGCCAAGATGATGACTCATGTGACTGCCCTTGCCGCTACCCTCCGCTTGTCCCCCCATGTACCTACAGGCGGTCCTTCTGTGTAGATTAGGCACGAAAAATTTCTGCCTTGAATGCAGAGCCACACCCTTGAGATGGTCAATATGGATTCCTCTTCCTCTCGGTTTGCCGTGCTTTTGAGTGTGGGGGTGTGTGTGGGTGCTCGTGTGTGTGTTTGGGGGGGGGGGGGACCGGGGGGTTTTCCAAAGAAAGGCGTCTGCTTGCATGCAATTCCATCGGCGCTATGAAAATTGATGCACAGTTTTTATATCGTTCGAAATTTGTGGACGAGATTATCCAGATCCACAGCCCTCCGCCATTCAATGAAGTTGCAGCAGGTTGCAACTTCATGTTGACGTGAGAAGACTAGACGGACATTTAGTTGAACGACAAACATATGCTCACGGTGTTCGGGATGTCTTTCACTCACACAAGCGCAATGCTATCTCATGGATACAAGTGCAACCCACAAAGAGTGCGGGGCGTATGTTTGGTCCGGCAATTCCGTAACCATGTTCACAAGGGGTGGCAAGCACTTGTGCCATTGACAGTTGAGTCTTTTTGATAGGATCCAAAATGTCAATGTGCTCCAGACGCACTCTAGTCTCAATGAGGGTGGGATCGATATTGGAATAGTTTCCAGCGAGTAATGCGCGCACAAGGGGTGAGGCCTGGCTTGCAACGATGTGGCAGGCAGCATTCAATCCCCGGAACGTGCTGGTCTTCCTGAGCATGGGGGAAGATGTGGAGCTGGACATCGTGGAGGCTTCCCGCTTTGTGCGGCCGGGCGAGGCCATCTCCTATTGGTCATTGCAGGCAGGCCCCTCCCTCTCCTGAAATCCTGGCTGCGGCTGCGGGCGTGTTGCAGGGATGCCCCCCCCCCCCCCCCGGGCGGGGCTTCACACCTGCAAAGTTTTCATTCCCTCCCACCCCCTCTCTCCTCTCTGTCTCTCTCCCTCCCCCGCCCCCCCCCCTCTGTCTCTGTGTCTGTGACTGTGTGTGCGTGTGCGTGTGCGTGTGCATGTATGTGTGAGCCCCGCTCCCTCTCTCCCCCTTCTCCTCCCCCTCCTTCAGCGCCCCGCCCCCCCCCCCCCCAACACACACACACATGCACACCCACACCCACACACACACACACACACACACACACACAGACACACACATGCACACCCACACACCCTTTGTCTTTTGGCTTCAAGTGATTTTCTCTTGTCTACCGCCCCTCCTCCTCGTTGGCCATTCATCCTGTTCATCCTCCTACTTCTTCATTTCTCATGCAAACCGAAATCTAACTAGTGTTCGTGGTAATGCTCCGCATAAGGCTTGTATGCACGCGGCCCCCCTCCATGGGCCCGGACCTCGAACACCAGTCAAAACGGAGGACATTCTCTCAGAAATCGGTAGCTCAGTGTTAAAGAAGCATGCCTGGGCATGGCTCCTGGACATGATTGGACACATGTACATACATGAAGGGCTGAAGAAAGAGGGATAGAGAGCGAGGGCCACGACAATCTTGAGCAGTTGGCAGGGAAAATCCACCACAAGTGATGGAGCAGTTGCCAGAGGCTGGTGAGAGTTGAGGTGCAAATGTCTGCCTCGTTTGGAAAGCCTGATTGGAGGTATGGGTGAGGCAGGCCCGGGTGCAAGCAGCCGGCTGCACCCTGTGGGGTTATTATTACCTTCCCAGCAGTGATGCTGATCCCATTGATTTCAACCTGAATCCGTCGGGAATGGAGGATCGCTCGAAAACCAGGTGAGGAAGGCTTGGAAGGTTCCACGAGTAGTGCCCAGGGTTGCCGATGTTACTACCCGCTATCCCCCTTAGTTCATTCACACACACACACACACACACACCCTCTCTCTCTCTCTCTGTCTCTCTCTCTCTCTCTCTCTCTCTCTCTCTCTCTCTCTCTCTTCTCTCTCTTCTCTCTCTCTCTCTCTCTCTCTCTCTCTCTCTCTCTCTCTCTCTCTCTCTCTCTCTCTCTCTCTCTTCTCTCTCTCTCTCTCCCCCCCCCTCTCTGTCCCCCCCCCAACACCCTGTCTTTCCCTCTCCCCTTCCCCCTCCCCATCTCCCTCCCCGCTCTCACTCCCCATCTTCCCATCTCTCTCTTCGCTCTCTCACACTCACTCTCTCTCTCCCCCCCACCCCTCTCTACCACTCTCGCCACAATCAACCACGGGTTGTCACTTCAAGTAAAAAATGAAGTAAGCTCCACCATTCAATAAGTTGTGAGTACCCCCAATTGCTCATACGTATTGTTGTTCATGGCACACGACCCGCCGGGGGAGGGAGAGTGGGGTACAAGCACACACAGTGTTTCTAGGTGATGGTGGGCTTGAACATACTCGCTGAAGTGTCTCGGGGAGGTGGAAGCACGGCGGGCCATGTACTTCAACTTTTACGGTGTCATTGATGTAAAGGAGGGGGAGTTCAGGAAATGGGCAGACCGTCGAGCACTGCTAATTACCATCGCCCCACGGTTGAAGAGTTCCCAGCTGAGGGCCTCGCCTGCAGTTGATCAAATTTTTGGTGTTCCGAGCGAGGTTATGCCCTGGCAGAATGCTGGTGAGGTAGAGGCTGTCTGATCCTCAGAGCTCGAATCAACAGCCTCCACGGCAAACAAATGAAACGCACAATAAGCTGCGGCAGCTCAAGCCTGCGCAAACTCTATTGGAGGTCGTTCCCACAGAGGCCATGTCCTTCATTTCCAGCACAGGAGGAGGATTCTGGGCCTGTGTAATACAAGGAAGGGGTAGCAGAAAAAGAAGACGAACATTAAGAGTCGCAAAAGAGGAGGAGAATGTGGTGCAGCCGAGGTTGTTGTAAGGGAGGTTGGGTTGTCCGTCATGAGGTCTGCGAGGGACACGAATACTGCCACAGCTGGTGAAAAAGGTGCAAGCTGGATAAGCCACTTCGTGTCATTAGTTCCCTAGTTTTGTTTGAGGAGGTGATTGGCACAAAAGCGCTTCAGGAAAAACCCACTTAAAAGTTCTTCGAACCACCAGTCAGGCACATTGACATGTTTAAAGGGCGTCACTTCAGCTCATGCCCCAAATTTCTCATCACAAGAAGCGGTACTGTTACAGTAACGCATGGTCGAGGTTTGGATTGTCCACTGCACTGTGAAAATTGACTATTCTGGGCTGCCCACGGTAAGGCTCATGTCTGTCATGTCTGTAGCTGTTGAAAGAGGGCTCATGTCCTGTGCCGGGTGTCGCCAGCCTCCGACTTGAATGTTCCGGCATTTCCAAGGCTATTAAGTGTTTTGAATGACTCAAGATGTAACAATTCAGCTCAACTTAACATCGTCAGGTGAATGGCAGGGAACATTAACAGAAGTTCGAAAAGCGGGAGCCCCTTTTTTTAAAACTGTTTGCATCTTGAGTGAACTAAACACAGGAGTTGCCTCTCACCGGAACGTTCAGTGCAATTGTCGTTCAGGAGTGCTGGACGAAGGACCAAACTTAGTTTACTTGTTATGTATTGTGCCGTCGTCCAGGAGGGTCACCCTTCAGACCGATCCTCAAGGAATAATTGGGGGAGTCCCGTGAGCTCCCCCGATCCTGGCTGTGAGCCTGGGTGGGGAGACTGACCATGAGCGTATGAAAGCCCTTTTTGAAAGCGCGTGCATAAGGAGCGGCTCACTAGTCGACTCCTAACGCAATGGTTGTTCCAAGGTATTGGTACTGAATTGGAGTTGTCAGGAAGAAGCTCATGTATCCGGGTGAGGCCCTGCTCATGCAATGGGTCAGCCTCTCTTCGTGTGTCTTCAGAATGACAACATTGATGATTTCTGTTCGAGTCCATTTTTTGAGGTCACTAGTGTGACAGAGAGATGATCGGGTTAATCTTAAATGCAAGAAAATAGGCCAGGTTGTAATTCATTGATTAATTTCACGAGGAGTTGATATTTTTGATGTGGGCATCTCCATCAGGTAGTTGGTGATTGTGTTCGGCTGAGTGATATGTGGGTCCTCTGAGGGGTAGTCAAATATAGTAATTCTGAACTTGAGAAGATGTGGATCCGGATGACATCACATCATGGAGAGCATGTCACATAGATATATCTTATCAAATGGATATATCTATGTGGCACAGAAGTCAGACTAATGCAATCCCATGCATGGGTCTTGGGGCGACATGTCAAACGGGGCACAGCAGTCTGAGTACGTTTGACACAGAGAAAGGTGTGGGTGTTTATCCCAGTTGTACTGGGATGAACACAATAACTTGGACAAATTCAGCGCTGTATGGCCGAGTCCCGGGTTCCACCCTGTAACAACATATTGGTTGCAGGGTGGACGTCGAGTCACACGTTGACACGTCGGTTGTGGCACGGCAGTCTCAACAGTGAAGTAGAGGATATGAGTGTGCACACCTGCAAACCTTTCCAGATGCTATTTAAAGGGTGTGCAGTCAATCCCTCTTCCGGCTTTAATTTTTGGAGACCAATCAATGTCAACATTAAAGCCTGAGCCGATAACGTGCCGATGCCCTTTAAACCTTCCAAGAAGCTTTACATAGAATTCCTTGAGTACGGCCTCTAATGAGTTGTTCATACCCCGGTGCTGTAGAATCTCAGGACAAGTCACTCTACAGCATGGGTGGTTCCATTGTGTGATACCGCTATTCGGAACTCCTTATCAGTTGGAAGGGGAGAGGGAGACATTGATCGAAAACTGGTTAACCTTCAATTCGATCTCCTGTGGTGTGGCAAAGCCATGGAGTTGTAACCAACCAAGAGGCCCATGATGTGTCGTATTAAGTGGCCTCGACGGTAACTGTGCAATGAGCTTTCGTAGCTAACAGGAAACATAGCACATAGATAGAAGAAGCTTCTGGTGTTTGACTAAACCTCCAGAAAATGGAGCTTGAGAGGAAGCAGGGCTTTTTGGGTAGGATGCATGAATGTTTGAGAGGGCACTGCTTAGAGCAGGGCGTAATGTACGAGTTGTGCCGGTGTTACATGCATATGACTCGTTTTATTAATTGTGCACTGTGCGGTTATAGAGCAAGGCCAGGCACAAATCAGGACTCACGAGGTTAAGGAAAGTAATTGGTTTGGCCGTCGTTGACTGCTGAGGATGGCAGCCATGGATGGCAAGGGTTCCTGTTCCGTTGAATGATGAACTACAGATAATGCGCGGGTTCCAATAGCCAAGCAAGTGCTGGTAAAACGTATATATGGCTATGTAGTATATGTAAATGCGTTTTGTCACTCACATTCTGCGACCGTGGTTGTCTGCATGTGCAGCCGTGTGTGCTGAATATGTTGGTGATAAAACACAGACACCTCTTTATATTAAAACACAGACACCTGCCTAGCTGGATCCAACACCGCAAAGGCGGTGGGTCCATAACCATTGTTGGTATGTGAGCACATCTGCAACCAAAGCGAACGGTCTTAACACAGCAGGGACAAATGTCAATCGACATGTGCACGAACACTGGTCTGGTAGGCATGCGGAGCGTTGTTAACAAAAGAGGGGGGGTGCCTATCCCAGCGATCCCGGGACAGACACCATAAATTGGGAAATTCACCGCCGTACGCCCGAGTCCCATTCCAACCTGCCCTCCCATGTCTCCCCCACCCCCGTACCCACCCATCCCTCTTCCCCACCACCCCCGTGCCCACCTACATCTTTTCAAAGGTAGTACCATATTATGTTCGTAGTTAGTACCAGGGTCCCCCAACAAGGGTCGTGTAATGTTAATATGGAGTATGAGCGTGTGCATCCTTGGGGAGTCCATTCTTGCATGGGGGGGTATCCGCAGTGTTTTATGGCGTGTTGTTTTGTGACTAGGAAGTCGAAATAAGTTCACAGATACTTAATATCTATACCATCGGTAACCCGTACACGGTATACCTGTGGGAAGTTTAATTGGAGGTTCTGGTGGTAGATATATCCAGTATCTCACATTAGAACGTCCCGTAAACATTCAAGCAGTGGCCTGTGGTGTGTTTGTGTAATGTGAAGGCAGCAGTGCGGTATATACATATCTTGCAGCGAGTTTTCATGTCAGAGCCTTGCTTCCCTCTTTGAAGGGTTTGTTAACAGTAAAAACACCATGGAAAACGCCGTCAACCAGCTACAAAGCAACCTGCTAAACATCTTAACTTTTCTGAAGCTTAAGCCTGCTCTAAGCATACGGACTGTTCAGTTTGGTTTTTGGGAGACAGCCCATTTGTCAGTTCCCCATGCAACTCACGCATTGAAGTGGAAATCAGAAACTGTAAAACGCGTGAAACGCACTGGGGGAAGGCCCATCTGATGGCGGGGACCGTTCAGGGCCTGCTGGAACTCCGGGCACGCCATACCGGAGGAACTAGGCTCAGATGCCCTCAGGAAGCTTAGTTGCGTGAGTGTTGTCAGCAGCTGCACTTGTGCCAGCGTCAAGCCGCTCACGTCCTGCTCCAATTCGTATCCATGGCAGATCTCGAGTTCTGTGAGTTCTGTCAGTGCGGCTACATACCCAGCATCGTCGTGCCCGCGCCGCACGTCCAGCACGTTTTGCAACTCAAGGTAGCGCAGCCACGGTAGCCCCGTCAGAAATTTTATGAAGATTACGTGTCCCGAACACCCCCCCCCCAACACACACACACACACACACACACACACACACACACACACACACACACACACACACACACACACACACACGCACACACACACACACTTTGTTAACACATGTGCAGTACAGTTGCGAACACATGCCGCACAGGAGCATAAGGAGGTGAGACATGGCAAGCTTGCTTAATTAGCAAGCTTGCTTGGAGAGGAGATTCCATGCATGTCTCTTACAATGGTCCATCAATCGAGACGTGCACATATAGGAACTATACGTGCGACACCTGACTACTCTTACTTGCAACCCAGAGCTGACGGTGCGGGACGGTGAAGAAAGCCGGTAACGAATGTCAATCGAACTGTGCACGAAGACCTGCAACAGAAGTTCTGTTACAGAACGACTTAACAATGCTATGAGTGCTGACCGATAAGTAAAGTAAGCGATTACACGCTTGTCACTAGTCGGGGCTATACCGGTTTGGTAGGCATGCGAAGCGTTGTTAACACAGTTGAGAATGCATGCCGAACAGGAGCATAAGGACGTGAGACCTAGCAAGCTTGCTCAATTAATTTATCAGCAAGCTTGCTTGGAGGAAAGACTCCATCGAATGTCTGACCTGCCGCCCCGAGCACGAATCCAGATTTTCCTGACCAGTCGTATAATTGCGCTAATGTCCAACTTGGATGAACATTCAATCCTAGTCTAGTCATGCAGGTCAATTGAACGAGCTCAGTCTCAAGTCAGTAGATCCCAAGGTTCCTTTACAATAGTAATGTAATCAAGGGACGATTGATTGCCCACTGGCAAGGACCAATTCTCATCAAGAGATGAGTACTAAACCGAACACCTGACAGCAACCTCCATCTAACAGCCACAAACAGCTCACGAGGGAAAAGGCAAACAGCTAAGATTTTGATCGACTTGAACTTTAAGTAACAGGTACCATGTGCTCCGTAATCTGACCAGGGTGAAAAGGAATGAACAGCTTGCAACTTGGCAACTGGACCCCCTAAGGCCTACTATCATCATGGCGTCCATGAATCATGGTCAAGACTAGAGTAACAAATTTGAGAAGGCTCTACAATAACCATTACAGCCAACTGTGATTTCAAAAAAAACACAGACCATTGCTCTTTCTATCTCACGTAATGCATAGGCATGAAATCCTTCTCGTTAATCTGCGTAGTAAGTACGATTGTAACCATAGGTGTGAAGAGAACATGACAAGCCATGAAGTATGCTCACGTTCTTCTCATTGACACGAAGCCCTTTGGCGATACACCCCACGGCTTCCTACGCCACCTTATTGACATCTTCTATGAAAATCACACGTGGTTACATGTCCTAAGATCGACAGCTACAGTAGGTGTGCCAACACACAACATGAACCAATTCACCCATGAAGTCGGCATGGTAAACTTTGGCATCTACAGGTTTCCCATAGTTGAAAGATGGCTTCGGCAGGCCCATCTCATGCTGCACGGCACAGAGCCCCTCCTCGGCGCCATAAAGGGCCGAGGAGCACAGGCCTGAACCTCCGCTAAGTGCGTGAGCACTGTCAGCGGCTGGCCCTGTGCCGGGCTCAAATGGCCTGCAACTCCATGTGCTTCCGGCGGTGCTGTGCAGCCAAGCAAGAGGTGCGTCATCTTGGTCAGCAAAGCAATGTAGCCCACATGATCATCCCAGCTCTCGACGCCCAGCACTTCCCACAAGCTGAGATGAGTGAGCTGCGGGAGCCCAGCCAGGAACCGACACGATCGGGGCCTCACATCTGAGCGATCTGACGATGTCCCATAAACGTGCAGGCCCGTCAGCCGCGGCATAGGCGGAAGCTGAGACACGACATAGTTCGTGGTGCCGCCGTCACAGCGCAACACCAGGCATTCCAAGCCAGTCACAGCTTCGCTCCACCGCGACACGTCAGCAGGCTCGCGGGCCTCGAGATCGGCGTCCAGATGGCGCAACTTCCTCAGGCCGTCCGGGAGATACTTTACAGGAAAGAACTGCCGCTGCCCCTGGGCTCTTAATCTCCACAATCCAAGCTCGAGCCTTGTGATCGCAGGCAGAGATGCTAAGAGGGAGTCCATTGCTGCCCAATCATCGTCCCGACTCCTCAGGTGCAGCTCCCGCAGCTGCAGCATGGGCCGTAGGAGCGGCAGCAGGCGAACAGTCGTCTCAAAGAGCTTATCCAAGAAGCGCAGGACCTGCAAAGCTGACGGGCTGGACAGCTGTATGCTGTAGGATTCTGAATCCTGTATGCCGTACATGGCCAGGCTGGTGAGCTGCGTCAGAGCTGCAATGCATTTGACCTCAGCGTCCGTATAGCCCATCAGCACCCCGTCAAGGCCCTGCAGCCGTGTCAGGCGCGACGTGTTGTGGACCCCGATGTCCAAGAGGTCGCCGTTGGCCAGGTCGCTGAAGCGCAGGTTGCGCAGGCTGGGGCCCTCCAGAGCTGCAGCAAAGAAGCCCTCCGGGTCGTGCACCTCAATCCCGACATCCAGGAACAGGCTCTCCAGGGAGCGGCAGGCCTGAGGGCGTGAGCCAGGGGATCTCCAGAGTTGGGGGAGTCCAGGAAGGCGCCCCCGACCTCCAGCGCGGTCAGTCGAGGGGCCGCAGCCAAACTGGGGGCCAGGGCCCGCAGGGCGTCAGCGGAGGAGCCCTGCGTGCTGTCCAACCGCAGCTTGGGGTGGGCCAGTCGGCTTGTGACTTCGGACAGCTGCAGCACGGCAGCGCCGCGGGGTAGAGCCATGGAGAGCTCCAGCCGGACTATGAACGGAAACACCCCCAGGCAGTGAGGCAGCAGGTCTGGCTGGGGGCTGCTGCTGCAGAAGTGGCACAGCGCGCGGACGCAAGGGATGGAAGCTGCGCGTAAGACCCTGCACACCAGCCCTGCCGTCCTGAGGGCCGACGCGTCCAGGCGGCCCAGTATGCGGGTCAGGACATCCCGGGGGAGGTTCCCTACGTCCCTGCATCGCCCGGCCCAGGAGGTCGCCCCGTGAGTGCGGCCATAGGGATGCTGCTCTGCTGTTGGAGACCTGCCCCGGGAGAGAGGCTCCCCACTCTCCGGTGGCACGCACTTGAGCATCAGCATCTGAGGTGCCATACATGATGGGTGATACGCGTGACCTTGTAACAGAGAATCGACACACGCACATTGGGAAGCTCTTTCAATAAGACCCAGAGCGGTCTCTGGTTCAAGCAGCAGCAATCCACATGCTGCCAATCCTCATACCAACGGCAATTTCCAATGAGCGATACCGTGGGGGGGGGGGGGGGGATTCTGCAGGTCCTGAAATGGTACAGGACTGGGGGAGGGCGCCCAACCTGGCCATGCGGGGCCCACAGTGGAAGGGGCAGGGAACCCAATATAGCCCTTCAAGATTATCAGCATCAGAGTGAACATCCTCTTTACAAAAGGAAAGGCTTACCCGGGAAAGGCTTACACGGGTTTACGGGCCCGTAAACCCGTGGCCCCTATAAAGATAAACGGACACACAGACACACACACACACACACACACACACACACACACACACACACACACACACACACACACACACACACACACACACACACATGTACGCGTGGTTATAAGGCAAAGAGTTCTTTTCGGGGGGAAGGGGAGGGCGCTTTCTGATATTGATCCGCATGAAACTCCCCCAACTAAATGTGTATCGGAGCCTCACCAGACACAAACTGTTTGTCGCCACTTCTGATTCTGCCCTTGGTTCTAGGAGAGGAGTCGTGCTCGACTCTACATCACTACTTATCTATTCCAGTTGGTGCGTTACAGGGTCTGGAAGACTTCCAGACCCTGTGCAAGTGGATCCAGTGGAAGTCCTTTATGCTGTTCAAAGCATTTTCTTCCCTTAAAATTTGGTATTTGCCTGCTACTGCCTGGTTGGGCTTCTCTTGATGATTGTGGATACCCTCAGTTTTTCGTGATGGTGGGCACAATTAGATTACGGCTTAAGCGTGCCTTTCAACACTTCAACCCTCCAAGTCTGCTGCTTGACCACAAGCGTGGCATGAAACCTTGCATATCCGCATATCATGGAACCTTTGCCGGGGGTTTCTCACCGTCGTGTGGGGCTGAAGCGTAGTGCCAATGTCCATGGCCCTCATCTTCAATAAATTTGGGTGCTGCCGTGTGTGGGGCAACACCCAAATCTTAATTGACATCATGCGATACAAAAAAATTAGGGTTCAAGCATGTACTGACCGATGGGTCCCTTGCGGTGTTCGCCAGGGTGCGGAAGCACACCGATGCAGATGCAAGAGAAAAGCAAAAGACATACCATTTGACGCCTTCGTGCTGTCTGTCCTCATAAAGATTCATTTCGCATTGTCTTATGGGTGCTTTGGCAGTCGACAAGGATCCCTGGTCAATCAAAGCTGGCACGACAACGATGCTTTTAGAATGAAAAGTGAAGCATATCCTAACCTCACACCAGGCATCGTGCATGCGGGTACGTGGAATCCAGGGCCCGTAGACAAAGTGTAATGGTGAGAAAGGCCTAGGAACATGACAAAGAAAGGTACGGGGGGAGTAACACAAAGGGGTGCACAAAAGAAGGGGGGAAGAAACAAAGGGGTCGGGGAGAGGGGGGGGGGGAGAGAGACAGACAGGGGGGGGAGGGAGGGAGGGAGGGGGAGAGAGAGAGAGAGAGAGAGAGAGAGAGAGAGAGAGAGAGAGAGAGAGAGAGAGAGAGAGAGAGAGAGAGAGAGAGAGAGAGAGAGAGAGAGAGAGAGAGAGAGAGAGAGAGAGAGAGAGAGACAGAGAGAGAGAGAGAGAGATTGAGAGAGAGAGAGAGAGATGCGTGGGGGAATGGGGGGGGGGGGGGGAGAGAGGGAGAGGAAGGGAGGTATAGGAAGAGGGGGAGAGGAAGCAAGTTATAGGAATACCCAACACCAGCTGATATAGTTGAGTCCTTTGGAGGAGCCTCTGCGTGAAGCACGGGTGTATGTTGTTGCACGTGGGCGGCAAAGGGCATTACACACAGGGGGCTCGGTGACGGAGGCCAGCACATCCCGACCTGTGCCAGCTGCCGGGGGTTTGACCAGACATAGCAGACAGTTGTGTGTCGTGCTTGTTGCGAGATAGTCTCCTAGGGCTGCCATTATTGAAGCCCCAAGGGGGTGCTGAAGCATGTTGCTTTTGGATTTTCGCGTGTGGAGAGGGGCTTGTTGGGGCGGATCAACGCTTTGAGCAGATGCCATACCTTTCACCCTTGCTTCCTTACGTTGCCATGGGACTGTTCCAATGAAGTCCTCCGTCTCATGGTGGATGACGTGGCTGCATTTTCATGGTGGGGCTATGCTCCGCTCTGTGCTGGGGCTAATTTTGTACCACAGTGGTTAAGAGTCCAATTGTGGTTCAAACACTGGTATCGTTGTAGCTCTTGTCCGTGAAGGTATCATTGATGGTTGGCCTGGATTTTATTTCAGGATGGCTGTGTCCTGTGTGCGAGGCGTAT
>KV908457.1:348859-363859 GCA_002005505.1 Botryococcus braunii
TTTGTATTGTGTCCTCTTGATTGTTGTCAACTTTAATGAAGAATGTGCTTGCCGATTTGGCCATCAGCACGTTGGAGACTTAATGGCATTTTGCATATTATCATTGCTCGTGGTTTGCCAGGCAATTGCTTTAGCTTGGTAGTGACGCATGTTCATAAGTGGTAACCTACATCTAGACTGACATCTACTTCCTATAACTCTTCGTACCCAGAACAGTAAATTGCATGACACAGATTAATATCTTGCCTTCCACATGACACAGAATAATATCTTGCCTTGCAAATTTATCTGTCTGTGCTGTTCCTCAAGGGCTTGGTTCAGCTGGGTGGAGGAAACGAAGTGAAGTGTGTGTACGGGGGGCACGGGGAGTATTTGTGATACGTTCGTAATGTTTTCTCAGCATTTGCCAGGTCACGTACAATAAAACTTTTTCTAATACATCTAGACTGCCCCTGCAGCCGCTCCTGAGCTCACTGTCACAGACTGGAGCTAGTTCTTCTTAACCCATTAGGCATAAATAGGCTAACAAATTATTCTAGGTGGGAGGATCGGGACTTCATACGAAGACACGGTCATTGACCTCGGTCGTGCCCTTCCCTTATCGTATAAAGCAGGAAACTGTCAGACCTATCCTTACACGATTCATCTGTTCTTCTGAGGAAAGTGATCATCAAGAGTGGGCATGCTTTTAAGGACCAGAATATGGCTTGACTCGATTGTTTTGCATAGGGATCTCAGGGATATCCTGAAGGACTCGTGGCGCTGGGATGGGTCACGATATGTGTTGCTGTTTGAACTAAAGAAAAGTGAATGCGCTTCCCTGACCAGGAAGTTTGCTGAAATATCAGGGAAGTCAGTCAGGAGATTGGCCCCGGGCACAACTGCCGCTGTTGATCCTGTATGTGCCCGTCCTTTGTTCCATCTTTGCTGTACCCATGCATTACTTGCCCTTCCAACATCAATACTAGGTATGAGGTTAAATATACTGTGAAGTGTCTAGGAACCTCTTAGTCACGGTGGTCTTACAACATCATTATAGGAATGATATGATATTCATCATAATTCAAGTGTCTAGGAAGACCTTTTAGTCACGGTGGGTCCACTAAATTGGGGATTCGACAAAGGTTCAGTGTTGTTCTTTTGCAAATTAATGACTTGAAGAAGTGTGGTCAGATGATACAGAAAGTAAGTCAACGGACTTAAAGAACTTCATGAAACAACGGTTCATCCGGCTCTTTATTCTAAATTGGGAATTGTGTGGAGCGTCACAAGAGCTTAGTCATTTACCTTTGGGAGCTGCTGATGGGAGGATATTTGGGGTACTCACTTCCACATTAGAAGGCTAGTGTAATTTTGATGGAACGCCGTCATGTAGCTAACCCTAGTTTGTAGCAGAGTCTATGGCGGCTAGGAAGGTATTGTCACATGGCCCTTGATGGGCTGCCTTTATGAATTCATATGGTGACACTGAAAGTTGGTGCCCAAAAGGGTCAGGCCTCAGGAAACACCAGGAGGCCTTGTTATTGAGAAGGCCCTTCGGCTCCGTCAAGGGAGCAATGCCTCCATGGTTTCTAATGAAATGGGGGGATTTTTATGGAAGTTCAAAGGGAGGATGTACATTGTAACAAAGGTTAGAATGACGTACAAATTGATTCATCATGAGGACTCCCACACGCAAATTTATCACACATGCATTCAATCAGAAGTGTGGCGCCAGTTGCTTCGGCATGAAAGTCTTGTTTTGGACAGCTACTCGTAGCATTTGCTCTCAGGAATGTCAAATTCTGGCCAGGGTGCAAACCGGGAAGACCGCTGTACTTGCTTTTTGTCTGGAACTGTCACTTTGAGCAACCTTAAAACACGGGAGTCTACCAAAAGTTACCTTCTAGGGAAGTCTATTACCAGCTGAACAACTGGGTTGTGTGTGAGATATTCTGGTCCTGCCTTTAGTATGAAGTGTTGCAATCATCAGGATTTGAAATGCATGGTATTTAACTTAACAGGATCTTAAGGGAATCTGCAAGTCCTTTATCATGTCTTTATTTTGTTTTATAAGCCCTGTAAGCTGCCTTTATCTTGTGTGTTGGGGCAGTGGTTAGCTCTGAGTGGCTTATATAGTGTTTTGCGTTAAAGGCTTCAGCAAGGGGTTAGTCAGCGCCTGTCCTTAAAAGCAATATCTGACATTTGTTTTGCTGGGTTCCTGCTCAGGATGGTTTTACTCAGGTTGGTGCCAGGAAATTCCAACCTGCAGCTGCGCCCACCACTAATGCTTGGGGTGCTGCTCCTAAGGTATATCTTTGCATAGTCATGTCCATGTCTGTAGTTGGGTCCATCTGTTGCATGGCAGGCTATGGGGTGTTGACATTACTCATGTTCAAACTGTATGTCCTAGCCTCACCAGCTTTGAAGAGGGCCTGCATCTAAAAAGGGAGGGGCGATCAAGCGCAGAGGGACTGCAGTCTGGCTTTTGTTTCAAGGTCTTTGCGTTTGGGCCTATGTCCAAGTGTCTCTCTCTCTCTCTCTCTCTCTCTCTCTCTCTCTCTCTCTCTCTCTCTCTCTCGCCCTGTGTGTGTGTGTGTGTGTGTGTGTGTGTGTGTGTGTGTGAGAGAGAGAGAGAGAGAGAGAGAGAGAGAGAGAGAGAGAGAGAGAGAGAGAGAGAGAGAGAGAGAGAGAGAGAGAGAGAGAGAGAGAGAGAGAGAGGGAGGGAGGGAGGGAGGGAGGGAGGGAGGGAGGGAGGGAGGGAGGGAGAGAGAGAGAGAGTTGCATGCTGACCACTTGAGTTTGATGATGAACTGGCATCGATTACATCCTCACGGGTCAGGAGTGGCAGTACCTTGCACTTGACAGGTCTTTCGAGCAAACCCTGATCTCCTTTTTCTGGGAAGAGCAGTGTATGCTGTTTTGTCACGCCAATTTGTTAGTCAGTCACATGGATTTTGAAGCTGACCAGCCGGCCAAGCTTCCTGCCAAAATGGTTATCTTATTGTGAACATTTCTGTAAACTTACAATCTGCAACGTCTGCTGTGCACATCAGCCCGGCTGAAACGGAAAGAGCGTGCCGTGCTGTTTGCTGCTATAAAAGCAGAGGCCCTGATCCATAGTAGCGAGGCTCATTATCTGTACTTCCACATGCATAGAATGTTTTGTTGTATTCATGTAGAGCTCACGTGATAGAAGGCTGGTATTGAATGCAGAATGTGTGTCTTGATCAGCTTATGCATTTCAAATGCTACAGCCAAATGTTCGCGGTGTCCGCCAATGCTATTTTTGTTTATTTTTTTCCCTGCAGTTACCCTTGGGCTCTGGTCCAAGGCAGTTGATTCCTAAGTGAGTGGTTCACCACCTACTACCTAGTGGTTTGTAGTCGAAGTCTGTGAATACTTATCAGTTTGCACTCTCTTGTGGTCCTCCACCACACAGCATGTGTTCTAATAGTCGTTGGGATTGCTTGAGCGCCGGCTCTCGTCTTCAATGTTTTGGATGCAAGCCTCTCCTCACTTCCTCTACTGAAGGACCTGGAGTCCATTTATCGGTTTCTGTAAATGCTAGACAATGTCTGTACTGGATCAACAAGGTTCTGCTAGGGTGAAATAAGCTGTTTGGTTTGCAGGCGACGGCTGTACCTATACATACTGGTGGTGGTGGGGCTCCAGCCCCAGACCTGGGTCCCTTCAATGGAGTGGAGTATCTTCCACCCTCAAGTCCACAGGTGGAGGCCATGGATTTTCCTCTGATATATTTGTGTGCAACACTGTCTCCCTGTCGTGCAGTCTTAGACTGACTGCAAGCTGAATATTGCGATGACACTTCCTGACGTGTGGTTTGATTTGTCGCACCCTAACTGCTACTTGAGTGTTGCCTGAGTAATGGCATGGGTTGCATGGACCAGCCACCGTACACGGCTCCCGCGCCTCCGCAGCCCCCTCTAAGCAAGGAATGTGAGAGGCTTGGGATCGATGAGATGCATGAGGCGACCTGGCGTATGGATCCTGATGTCGCGGAGAAATGGTGGAAGCTCTGTACAAGGATGGCACGCATGTTGGACCAAGCAGCTGCTGAGCGCAATTGGCTGTACAAAGCTGTAACGTCCCTGCAGGTAGTATCATGTGGTCTCTTTATGGTACCACAGATGTCGTGGCTTCCACAGTCCTCCATGTACTGCACTTACGAGACAGCAAGGATTCGCCCTCCAGTTGATGTCTTTCTCTGGGAATGGTTTCAAAAGACTCCCTTACGATGCAAAGCATCGTTTTGACGTTGATGTCCTGGTGACTGCGCATGGTAACTTTCATGCACATTGTCCGGAACTAGTTTTCAGAGGTGAGGGAGGAGGGGGGGGGGTTGATAATGAAGCGCTAAAAAAGATTTCTTTGTTGATGCAGGAACGAGATGACGTTCTAGCTAGAGAAATGCATTTATTAAGAAGAGATCTGTCAACTGTGGCACAAGCTGGAGCTACACGTGTGATTTTACCGTCAACATCTCCGAATTTGCTGCGTATGATGTTGGATAGCAATAAGGTAAGCTTGTTCCTCCGGCTATAATGCCGCATGGGGCTATGTTTTGGTTTGACATTATTGCCGTCGGGTTTGAACCACGAGTTGTGATCGTGTGTCTGCTGTTTCGCTCCGAGCCATGTGGGCAGGGTATGTGACCTGTGAAATATCTCCGCAGTCGTCCAAGAGACATTGTACTTGCGATCCCTGCCAAAGTATAGTCTATTCTGCAGTTCTCGAGTGTGCAATTGCTTGGTGAATGTGATTGCTCCAAAATGGATGCTGCTATCTGAATGATGCATGGCCTCACGTCCGTTTGGAGTTTGCTGCAGGCACTTTACATGTTTGGTGGTCAGCGCCCCTGGAAGGACACCACCGTGGGCGTGGAAGCTGCTGCAGCTTTTCGTCCGTTCTTGCCAGAGATGATTGATTTACCACAGGTACCAGGGCTTCGGTCTACTGCGACGGCTGCAGCCCTCGGACGGTCAATTTACATTTTGGGTGGTGCAATTAATGAAGGATGGGTCAGCGCTGCCACCAGATGGGACCTGGACACATTTCAATACACTGATGTAATTCCCACGTTACTCCCGTGCTCTTGAACAAGGTATTAGAGTTGCACAGATGCTTAGCTTGTTGGCACCAAAATTTGTCTGGACTGCACGCTCTGATGATGAATCGTACTGACCCCACCCCGCCTTATTATTAGGAAGCCAGTGAGCGTGAGCAGCAGGTGGTCCCATGTTTGGCAGGGAGACAGAAAGGGGGTTACGGGGGGCAAGGCCACGCTTGGTGCCTGTTGGCCGATTCGAAAAGACATTTGTCACTGTCATTGTCATTGTTACAGTCTTCCGTCTGTTGTGGTTAGTCTTTCAGGTCGCAATGCTACAGGTCACTCACACCACACGCTGTGGGCACACTGACATTTAAGTAAACATGCTGCCCAAGAGAAGGTCTTCACGTTGAGGGCATTCTAAAAAATTGCGGCAAATTGCGGCTTACTGTGTTCTCATTTTTGAAGACGCTTCCACATGTTTGGATGCAGGTGTGTCCGATGCCGACGCCGCATGGAGGGTGTGGTGCAGCCGTTTCTGGGGACAAGATCTATGCTGTTGGAGGGTTGATGGAAGCAACAGCAACTAGATTTTGCGATGTCTTTGATCCCGAGACCAATCAGTGGATGCCCATGGCTCCTTTGAACAGAATGCGCTATAATTGCTCCCTAAGTACCCTCGGAGGTTCTTTGTACTGTGCAGGTGGTTATGATAGCCAAGTTTATCTTTCAACCATGGAACGCATTGACCCTCGCGAAGGGAAGGTCTGGACAGAGGTAGGGTTGTTCTTAATCTAAAACTCATGGCTGGGACCGGTGGTATTCAACTAATGGCGATGGGTTGGGGTGTATGTACGATACAGGTGCGGTGAGCTCATGCATGCTCAGTTTGGGTTCTGTCATTGGGGTGATGCTGGGAAGTTTGGAGTCCTAGATTGGAATAAATTTACATGGAAGTTGTGGGGGCATTATACTATGTGTTGGCGTTGTGGCATATTCATAACTTTGTGTATCCAAGAACCTCCTGCCTGACCATGTATCTAGGCATGGTGCAACTCTATAGGAAGCTTTGGTTGCTTCCCAGTAATACATGTCTAGCTGCAAAATACAGGTTGACTCTATGAAAGCAAAGCGCGGAGCCCTCACATTGGAAATCATCGGGGAGCATCAGTTAATGGCCATTGCTGGATGGGGTAATGACGAACGAAGTGGCCATCAAATCGGCAGTATGCAGACAACAGAAATCTATGATGTTCGCGTCAATGCTTGGCAGCCAGGGCCTACGCTAAATCAAGCACGGGCTTTTGCTGCCTCAGGCGTTATTGATGGTCGTGTTTATGTTCTTGGCGGCATGGGAGTGGTACGCTTCCCTGTCCTTTTCTGTCAAGGCATTGTGCATTTTAATCTGCAACGTGCATCACAGCAGGACAATTTGCTGTCGGGGCCTAACTGTTGTTCACTTTGTTTGCAGAATGAAGGGACGCCCAACATTGTGGAAGTATGGGAGCCAGGAGCTCTCGAATGGAATTCTTTTCCTGCTCCATCTACACATTTTGGGAGCTCCCGTGCCTTCACTGCCCATGCCGTTTTATGATTTCTCAAGGTGGTCTGTAGGTAGGGATGAAATAAGCAGTCCAAGATTTATTCGCGCAGGCATGTAGGCATGCATGTGTTGTCTTGCTTGGAGCTTTGAGTCCGCGGCATTTAAGTCGGATGAAGTAACAAGGCCAAGTTTTATTCCCCGAGGGTATGTGGAATTGCCTTGCTTGGACCTTTCATTCCCGACAGAACTCGCTATGAGCCAACCCCCAGATGTGAAGTTTTGGCCTGCTTGGGTTTTGTTTTTGCCGAGTTTGACACGGACTGTTAGCTAATGCCCTGGTGTCATGTATGGGCCTGCATTGACCTTTTTGTAATATTTCACATTCTTTCCCGGTGATTTACCAGTATTAACGAGCATGCAGATGAGATGTTCATTTAGCCTAAGAGGCACGGCTGACCTTTCAGGGGTGGACCAGGACCAGCATACAGCTGTCCATGTGAGGCAAATTTGGGTCTCTTTTTAAAGAGAGATAAGAGACGGTACTTCTCGTCTTTTTCTGGAATCAGGGTGTTAGGAACGCTCCTGCATAGCATCTCGCAGCACGGTCGTCTTCTGAGGCAAATTCTTGTTTTATTGTAAGGACACTAGGTCCTTATACCTCATGGTAGGATCAAGGGCATACCCGTATGGTACCCCACCATCATCATACATACGATCAGACATATATAATTGGCTTTTAAGCTGTGGCTATATTTGGCGTTTCGCCTGTGCTGTAAGCGAGAATCCGCCCTCATTGTAATCAGACTTCCTTTTGAGATCGACGTTCCCGTTGCCACTCTGGAAGTCTCACATCTTTCTTATCTCTTCCGCTGTTTGTTGTAGATGTCTGGTGCAAGTGTGTTCAATTTGTTTAAACTGAAAGCTCATCCTGTGAAATTTGCTCCTTGTAGGAGCGAGGGAGGTGGAGTTAAATGACCCGGGAGATCAAAAAAAGGGTGATCATGATATCATGAAAAGGGTGATCATCATATCAATGCGTTGGGTGGGGAAGCATTTGGGATGTCGGGGAACCCTTGACAGATAGGGTATGGGCCGCAACCCTTACGAATGTTAAATTAAGGGAGACGTGGGGTCTCCCTAAGTTTTGGAAGATTTTGCGACATTGTCAATATTGGACTGGCTATCTGAAATATGTAAAACTTGTTAGTAGGGTGTTTGGCTTTGGGATTTAAGGTCTCCAACAACTGCAGCATGCTTGATCCTTTTCTAGCAGTAAACACACATTGATGGGTTACTAAACTTGATGTCAGTTCAGCCCTCTTGATCCTCAGGAAGACTCCCGCTATTGGTTTTGATAGATATGTCTCTTACTCATCCGTATCTGGGAAGATCAGGACGATTGTGCGTAAGTTACTCGAGGTCCTGAGGTTGTGCTACTGGGAACCTGCTTTGGTTGGACACTGTCGGTGTTATGCCTATAGATTTGATCGTACTTTTCAATCCCAATGGCCATTCTCCAACTGTACCAAATTCTGCTCGACTATGCGTCACAGCTTCCTTGGCGGCCCGCTGTCGAATGCAGCAAGTGTCTAGAAGGTTGATTGGACCCTAGTGGCGGCACAAGAAGGGGTTTCTTCGTTTTCCTCGAATTTTGTTCGTCCACAACCACTAGGGTCCGCCACTAGACGAGTCCAATGGTCTTAAAGTTATTGCGCCATTCCACGCCTTCTATATTCTAAGCAGCGCAACTTTTCGGGTTACATAAGAGGAAATCACAACTTTCAACGGAAAGTTCCGCCGCTTGTAAGTGACCATGATGACTCGGCCAAATGCATCCATGGGAATAATTTGGAACCGGGGTCTTGTAGGCACGCACCTAATGTTTGAAGCTCGGCGGGTTAACCGTTCCTCGTCAGGCGTTGTAGGTGTAACGTGTTATCTCAATCAGAAACATTCATGTCCTCCCGCCGTGTGCGTAAATCATGCTAAGAGGCTTGGATGTCCAACTCTCGATGGTGCAGACTATAGTGTCGCAGATTAATATGTGAGGTGCCACACCCTTTCTCTCAACTTATCCCTGAGACGCTTCAACTACCACGTCCCATGCCAACCCCTCCTCAGACCCTTGTAGGACTTCCGCAACCCAGTTTTCCGCATCCCCCTTCTATCGTCGATGAGGCCGCTCTCGCATGCGGGGTTCTTGCACGCAAGGACCCCTCTGTGGTTCTTGCGCAAGAACCCCTCCTTGGGGTTCTTGCGCAAGAACAACTCTGTGTCTTCCCTCCTGGCCAGTCCTTCATCACAGCATCACCTGTCTGCGTACAGCTTTACAGGTCACACGGTGCTAAAAGCATCGTGGCAGACTTTGAAGGGGTTTAAATCAGCTCTGTATGTCTGTGTGCTGTGTCTGTGTGTGCGTGTGTTTCTGCGCACATGTATGTATGTGTGTATGGTGTGTGTGTGTGTGTGTGTGTGTGTGTGTGTGTGTGTGTGTGTGTGTGTGTGTGTTTTGTTTTCTTCTGCGGTCTTTCTTTTTTGTTTCTGCTTCAATTGGTCACATCATGTGCCATTTATGCACGTGGTGTGTGATGCATCAAACACACACACACACACACACACACACACACACACGTGTGTGTGTGTGTGTGTGTGTGTGTGTGTGTGTGTGTGTGTTTCGGGGGGGGGGGAGTTGGGGGGCAATGCGGAATTGGGTTGGGACTCGCGGGCCAGGCCCACGCCCCCCCGCCTGCCCCAGGGTGGGCTAGAGGAGGGAAGGCGGGGGGGGGGGGGGGGCCCACCGGACTCGAAACCTAATCCCGCATTGCCCGGGGGCCCCGGCGGGGGGCCTCTATCACTGAAAATCGACCACTTCTTTCTGCCGTCGGTACCTCATGAATAGAACCGATGAGTCATTGGCTACGACGCGGTTAACCACCGCCGGTATCCTCATGCACCCTGTTCCGTAGCTTGCCAATGGCCGGCTCATTGCAGTGATAGCAACTGCAGCGTGTCTACAGTCAACTTCTTTCGAGCCTCTTCTGGGAGTAGGACCTATACTCTTAACGTCGAGGTGGCTACGGTCTTTGGTAAGATAGAATTGACGGTTTATTTGTGTGAGATCCCTGCATGGAAATTTTGAGCGATTTGAACATCGCACTCGTGTTCCTGTCTGATGAAATGTTGTAGCATCGTTGTTAATATACTTTAATGACAGCAACGCGAAGAAGCTCGGGGTTTCCCCAGCCTGCTCCACCTCCCCCACCTGCACAGTCTATTGCGGGGCCTCCTCCTTTTTTAAACAAGACGTAAGGCCTAGCCTTTCCCTTTATCCGATGCATTATTAATCGTAAGGATCATGAGACTAGTTGATCACGATTTTGAGGCGATGGCAGGTATGAGTTAGTGGACGACCCTGCAACGGACCACATCATTTCTTGGTGGTCGAACGGCCACAGGTACATGAACACAACAGTTCTACCACTATATTCATCTTGTCTGGCTTTCCGTGCTCGTGAAGGTGAATTTTGACGGAAGCGTGCCACTGGGGTTTGATGCAGCTTTGTGGTGTGGAAACCAGCTGAGTTCGCCAGGGACCTTCTTCCCCAACACTTCAAGCATAATAATTTTTCCAGTTTTGTACGGCAGCTAAACACTTATGTGAGGATGCACAATTTTTCAAATGGTTAAAGCATAACTTTTTGAAGTTCATGGACTAATCATTCTACAAATATGCGGTCGGCAGGGCTTCCGCAAGACTGATCCTGATCGTTGGGAGTTTGCAAACGAGGGTTTCGTGCGCGGACATAAGGAGCTTCTGAAAGATATCCACCGGCGAAAGACTGGAAACTCGCAGTCCTCTGGTAATACATTAGCAAATGTTGCTGGGCCAGCAATAGAGGTACGAGGCTGTCATTTGTTCATTTCAGCATGTTTGCTTGAGAGTCACTCTCAAAATATCTGATCTGATTGACATCATGGACCCCTTCACCTGAGGTTTTGTCCTGCAAGAAAGTTGACACCAGAGAGTTCAGTAACTTCCAAGTGGGTTCCACTTGCATTCTAATATGGCCGAAATATGTGCTGCAGAGTGGGTTTGTTCATGCTACTTCCGGTTACTGGTCTGGTTTCTGCTTCAACATGTTCACTTAACACTTTTCTCTAATACACTGATTGGCCACTGCATGGAAATGGATTTTATTTAATGTCCACTTCAAAAATGTTACTGCACAGGGCAATCTGTTTAACACAGTTGTGATGGCAGGTGGGTTCGTTTGGTGGCCTCGTTGACGAGGTTGATGGATTGAAGCGGGATAAACATGTTCTTATGCTGGAGCTCGTCCGTCTCCGTCAGCAGCAGCAGGTAATGTGGCTGCTGGAATATCTTGTGACTCCTTTGTTTCAGGGCTGCCCATTGGGCAGTGACACGCAAAACTTATTGTGCTCCAACTTTTGTTCCCTTCGCGGATTTCTGGCTGAGCAGCCTGACCAAGAAGTTGTACACGTCCGCAGGCTGCAGACCTGGAAATTCGGAAGTTGCAGAAAAAGCTGGAACAGACTGATGATCGACAGCAGCAGATGATGGCCTTTTTGGCAAAGGTAGTGCAGAATCCATCCTTTCTGCAGCAAGTGTTGGCTGCTCGCCAACCATCACAGCAGCGTATCACAGGTGGAGCCTAGTAGTGTACTGTAGTTTAGCAAGCCACTCTCCTGCCTGCCCCCTCTCCTTCTGTCTGCCTGCCAGTAGGAGAGCCTGGGTGCGTGCATGTAAGTGTACGTGTGTGCGTGCGTCTCTCTCTCTCTCTCTCTCTCTCTCTCTCTCTCTCTCTCTCTCTCTCTCTCTCTCTCTCTCTCTCTCTCTCTCTCTCTGTGTGTGTGTGTGTGTGTGTGTGTGTGTGTGTGTGTGTGTGTGTGTGTGTGTGTGTGTGTGTGTGTGTGTGTGTGTGTGTGTGTGTGTGATATCCTCTCCTATCAGCCTTTTTGGGTCTTCTTGTCTGTGTCGTTCTTGTCTGTGTCGACATCAAATTTCTGGTGCAAGTTGACTTTGCACCTTTGCACTGGTCTTACAACGGTATTTGCAGACATGACGGGGAGCCGGAAAAAGCGAAGAGCAGCACGAGCGCATGATGGTGGAAGTGATCCAGAAACGCCCCCTGAAGATCCGACAATGCAGCTTGTGCAATATCAGCCTCAGCAAAATGATTTCACAAAGCCGTTTTTGAACTTGCTGCAGCGGGAAGGGAATCCATATATTTCTTTGCCCGGAGATGGGAAAGTGTGTCCTCAACATTAGTGTTGATCCTCACATCATGCCTTGCAGTCCATTTTTTTGCTTGAAGACGTCAGTCTATCATGCTCATTCTTTCAATGTCGCATAACCGCATGCTCTAGGGATGAAGCATTGACGAGCAGGGGAGTTGGCACAGTGCAAGTTATGACTGGACTTGATAGGTCTTTTAGTAAACTCTTTACCATCACCTTGAATTGGCATAGGGCAATGTTATATTTTGGGATCTGTGAGTCTGTGTTTGTCTTGCAGGGCCCAGACTTTGATGTTGACACAGCTTTTAACAGCTTGAACATCCGCACAAATCCTGCTAACAACGTCACAATTACGGAGGATTTGCCCCAGCCCTCTAGCTTGGTGTACCACGGCATGCCAGCTATCCCACCATCACCATTGCATACACCTTTGGATCCTGTGGACGAACATGTAGGACCCCATCAATGATTGCTGTTGGATTTTGTGGTGGTTTGTAATGAAGAATGACTTGTTTCGTGCTTTTGCTAAGATTTTTGCTGTCTCTTAAGCACCTCTCCATAGTGAAAGATACTTCTTCTCAGTTTCGAGTCTGTACGTGGCCTCCTCACCTGGGAAGGTGAGGTGCAGACATAAACCAGCAGCCGTTTTTGCTTCATTGAGGTGGCTTGATGCAGGCTTGTCGGGTGCCTGCAGGGTAATGGTAATTCGCTCATGATTGGGCCACCCGCTCATGGTGGTACTGGGGATGTGGATCTGGGAAGTTCTGCAGGTCCTTCAGATGCACATTTGTTCTCCCAAGGGTTAGAGCCTCTTCAACCTGCATCTGACAGCTTAGATTTTCTGCCTGATATCCTCGCAATGCGTAGCGGGGATCTTGGACTGACAGATGATGCACTCACTGATGACTTCTGGCAGGATGTGCTCCACGCACCAGATACACAGGATCATCCGTTGGATTCCGACTTTTTTGTAGAACCAGCTGAATATCCACATCTGAAGGCAGATCCTGACATGCCACGATAAAGGATACTATGTTCCACTTGAGCTGTCTCGTTGCAGGCCTGAAGTATGTGCTACAGAGTCCAATGACATTCTCTCGGCTTAATCGCAATGCTCAGAGTGCCAAAGCAGGTATTTAAATAGGTATTTGAAGTTCTCTCTAGTGACAAGCACCTGGTTCTGGGTCGTTGCACATTGAGTAACCTCCTTCTGCTCTGCCTGAGTGAGTTCGGGGCAGGATTCACAGCATATTGATCATTGTACCAAGTCAGGGTCGTAGGTGTTAGTCAAGGCACTTCAAGCTGCATGGTCCACTTGAAGGCCGTGTGGCAAGCAGCACTCTCATTATTAAAGAGAGGTAGCAGCCACCTCTGAGCGTGCTCAGTACCCACTTTTCGTTTTTTGTTCTGGTCCAATGTCACCTTTGGCAGGGGCATCATCCCCCTTAAGCTCCCAAACAAGCTCACGGATAGATATTGGGAACTTCTATGACTAGCGTTATTTGCCTGACGCGTTGGTGCTGCGCTGCTTTTTGATATCATGGTGTCGAATTGGCCAATCTGTTTTTGGTGCTTGTCGATTGGACCACTTGCATGTTTAGAAAGTCCATTTAAGCACGACATCATGGCTTGGACTTTCATCCTTTCTTACTCGTGCTCTTCGGGTCTATGAACAAGTGCGGCTACGCGGGGCTGAGCGGCACGTCCTGTAGGCGGGCTGAACGCTATGTCCTGTAGGACGTGAGATGGACGTGAGATGGAATGTGTTGATATGTTTATCCACTCGGATGCATTTGCTGCGTTCTTTGCTTGTAAGTCTTGTTTGGCAGCTCGTGCACTGTAACCCATCTTTCAATTGAGATGGTTCAGCTACTTTTAGACTTTACTAGGTGGTTGTCTGTGTATGTGATATTGAAGAATCTGGAAGAAATTAAGGGAAGGCAAGTCAACTTTTTCTTGATTAAGAGCAATCTGATGCTGCCAACGTCATAAATGTCTAGATTGCCGTAGCACCAGAAATGAGAGTCATGCGCTGCGGTGCGTAACTACATTCTGATCCCATTGTGCCTGTCTTTAAGGGTATCCAAGCATACCTGTAGAGCAGCTGAAAAATGTGAAGCATCACACCAACGTGATTTTTATTAGCAGTCGTCCCAGAGTTGGAGAGTTCTTGCTTATCGATGATGCTCTAATAAGAGTCGATGTAGCGTTTCATAGTCATAGAGATAGTTTATGATGTCGCTCTAGCGCTATTGCACACAACACCCCTCGTTTAGACGATGTCTGCATGCCTCGAGGGTCTGTCACAAAGCGCTGCGGCCATTGTTACTACAAGGGGATGTTGGCGACAGCGCCTTCTGATTTAACTCAAAAGAGGCATGCAGAAACCGCCCAAACAGCGGCCATCCTTAATTTTTGAGAGAATCCGTGTGGTTCATGCGTCCCGTTATGTACATGCCAATAAGCGGCCACCACGCCGTGGCTCCCACCTCTGTAGCTGTGCCTTTTCAAAGCTGACCAGTAACCCCAAGAACATCGACAAGCTGGTTCTAAGATGTTAGCCAAACCACTGCCATGAAGTCAGCATGCCCAAACGTCCGCGTTACTAAAGAAGTTTCGAAAAAAACGAAGCCCCTCTGGGCCATCATCACGGCACAGCACACCCCGGCTCTCGGCAGTCAAAAGATGCTGAGACGCAATAGCAATGGGAATCCCCATTTTGGTTGAAACCAGAGTTGCTGAGATCGGTTGACCCAACCCTCCTTCCTCTCCCAACATCTGCTGCAGTTGATTGCACACCTGGTCATCCAAAGCTCTGATGTCACTACTACGTAAATTTCAAATCAGGCACCACAACGCTCATCACTTATCCACTCAGATACGTGTTACAGCAAAGTAGACGGTCTGCTGAGAAGCAGAGCAGAGGGTAGTGGGTTTCCAGGTGTGCTGAAAGAACGGCTTTCTGAGGCACGACTCTCAGTACCTCAGATGTCTGTGCTGTCCTCTCCTTATCATGTCCTGAGAGATGCTCGAACATGACAACTCTCCCCTATGTGAACTCCTGTCCACCTACACATTTTCCCTCCTCATCTAATAGCCTCTGCTACTTCCTCCCTCTCTCCCCCTCCTCCTGTCCCTGGCTCCCAAA
>KV908457.1:366359-421896 GCA_002005505.1 Botryococcus braunii
CAGAGGAACGGGTCAGGACCGAGAACCGCAGAGCCCCTCCTTCACTCCACACCCACACAAAGGTATGCACCGGCGTGGCAGGTGAGTGCGTGAAAGGGGATGGCTGGGTGGGGCAGAGTCAGGCCTCCCGCGGGGGGGGGGGGGGGAGTCATACCTGACGTGCCAGCTGCTGGTGGAAAAGGGCCCCTGCAGACTCCCGCGTGACGGGGCTTTGGATACCCATACTGATAAGCTGAGCCGCCATTTCCGGGTCCATGCCCTCGGAGGCGCTCTCCCCGAGAGTCCCCCGGAAGCGAGCTGCCAGCTGCACCATCTCCCCTGCCTTGGCCATCAGGCCGCGCAAGTCTCGGAATGCATCCTCCATTGCCCTGCAGCCTCTCTTTCCAACCCTTTTTAAGCCCCACCTCCCCTTCACACGCCGCAAATTCTCCCACCTGAAGTGTTTTTTTGATTGCCCCACCTGCTGTGCATCCCTCCATTGGCCCACCTCATTCCCTCCCCTTCAGAGGGGCCTTCTCCTGAAAGTTGGTTCTGACTCACGGCCCTCACGTAGCGCAGGCTGATTACACAAAGGTGATCTCAAAGAGGCATTTAGACATTGCCAACATTCAATGCCGTCTTGAAATGCAATTCCGGAAACATAACAGACGTTGTAGCCTCCACAGCGCAGCAGGCATGCTTGCTCGGCTCAAAGGCTTTGCAGGGCAGCATGGATAGCGCTTGGCGTCGGTTGAAACACATCCATGCATGGACAGCTTGCAAAGAAGCAGGAAGGAGCCATATCCGCAAAGACATTGAGAGGGGCAGGGGAGGGGAAGTCGACCTCTCTGCAGAAGCAGTGGCTTCCTGCTCGCGGCGGAGGAGGCCAGCGACACCAGCCAGGACAGGAGCGGGGCCGCTGGGCGGTACCTGTGGGGAGGCTCCCCCTGGTAGAGGCTGCTGCAACAAGGGGTCCCCCTCGTGCGCCAACAGCCAGGACACTGCCACCTCCAGGCCTGCGGCCCGCCTCCTCACTCACCTCCCTCCCTTCAAGAATCAACATTGTTTCCCCGCTTCTTCACATGCCAGCGGCATACACATGCTCAGAATTGCAAAATGCTGTTTGCTTGTGCAGAATTTGAAGCTGTATTAAAGGGGCCCCTAGTCCACTCTACTCTCCTGTATGGCCCAAAGGGTCCTCAGGGTCCAGACGGGCTGCTGGGAGGTACGGCTCTCTCTGGCAGTTGCAATGGGACGCCTGCCTTCACTGTATCCTCTCTCTCTCTCTCTCTCTCTCTCTCTCCTCTCTCCTCTCTCTCTCTCTCTCTCTCTCTCCTCTCTCTCTCTCTCTCTCTCTCTCTCTCTCCTCTCTCCTCTCTCTCTCTCCTCTCTCTCTCTCTCTCTCTCTCTCCTCTCTCTCTCCCCCCCCCCCCCTCTCCTCCCCCCCTCCCCCCCCCCCCCCCTCCTCTCTCCTCTCTCTCTCTCTCTCTCTCCTCTCTCCTCTCTCTCTCTCTCTTGTGTGTGTGTGTGTGTGTGTGTGTGTGTGTCGCTCCCCCCCCCTTCTCTCTCTCCCCCCCCCCCTGCCCTCTTTGTCTCTCTCCCTCCCCCCCTCTCTGTGTGTGTGTGTGCAGTGCGGCCGCACGCGTGTGTACATGCACATGTATGCTCTGTGTGTCGCACGCCCATGCCCGTTCAGTGTGTGGGTGCATGCAGATTCCCCTGGCAAGCCGAAACAGAAGGAAGAGGAGGCGGGGGACAGAAAGAAGAGGGAAGAGCCTGCAATCCCCGTGGAGGAACAACACAGGCGGGGAGGGCCACAGACCTTGGTTGTTCGTGGCCAGAAGAGCGTGAGAGGCAGGCAAGTGAGGAAAGCCCATTTTGCAGAGGCTTCCCAGCAGGCCTGGGTCGGGCTGCTGCACTGAAGCAGGTCCAAGGGGGGAGAGGGCAGGGCCCGAGGCCAGCCAGGGCGCCGCCCCTCCCGCAGCCTGCCCCACCTGCCCATGCTGCCTCTCCCACACCCTCTGGGCCAAAGCTTTGTGAAGATGCTCCATGAGCTGCGTGTGCTGGCGGCTCACCAGTCTCACCTCTGTCACCCGCACCGCCGCTTCGAGCCTGCCTGCCGCACTCGTGTCTGCCCAAGTGTCAGTGCCTGCTTGGACATGGGCTTCACAACTCGCAGGTCAGGGGCATTCTAAAGCAAGGCCGTTCTTTTCTCCAGCAACATCCTCCGGCCTATCGGGTCCTGGGAGGCTTGTACACGACTCAAGTTTTTTGAGCCCGTTTCGATGACTAGATGAGGGACTGGCGGCACATGCCACTTGATTCACAGAGCCTGGACGTATGGACGGTCCATGGTCTTGAGAACGGACGACAAGGTTTGTCAATCAGAAGACATTGTCTTCAGAACCCTTCCAGGTTCTCGGTCTATGGCTAGATTCCGCGTTGGGCCAGACTGGCTACCCAGGATGTACGTATGCTCTCATACAGCACCCGCCCTCCCTCCCTCCCTCCCTCCCAGCCTGTTTCACTCAGAGCTTCCTAGCCACTTGGGATCTTCCACTTGGGATCTTCCTTGTCAATCATAACCTCCTGCTGCTTTGAAACCAACTGGGAGACCAATCCTTAAGGTAAACAAGGCAAGTGCTCATGGCAACCAAAAGTTCCCTTTCGTTGTCCGAGCCCCAAATGCCGTATAAACTCAAAATCAACACCCCGCAAGAGGTAATTTGATAGCGAGTTAGGCCCCGATCAGAACTATCTCTGACCAAGAATTCTCGCTTCTGTGTTCGCTGTAGGCTGCACTAGCTTGATCACCCAGCAACTGTGCTTCTGCCTGGCTGAGCATCCCCCTGGACATGATGTTCTAGTGCACTTCAGCGTTGTGACCCTCCAAACCCTCGCCGTTGGTAGGAACGCTGACTCAAGGAAAGATCGACCCGCTTGATTGGACATCGCTTGAACATTACTTCCGTGTGGTAACCGCGAGAGGGAGGGTGGAAGGGGGGAGATAGAAAGAGAGGCAGAGAGCGAGAGAGAAGCCGGGGGGAGGGGGGCGGGGGTGTGTTTCTCCCTGTCTGCAAACCTGAGATACACTTCCATGACATCGTCAGTCAAACTAAGACCTTATCAAGAGTGTTGCGCACCCACAGGTCTTCCATTCCCGTTTATATTCACGTGGATGCGGACTTTCGGAGTGGACCAGAGGTGTGTAGCTTTCAAATGGGCCTCCCGCACGCAGCTGAGCTGAAGAGCACAGCTGGCCATAACAGAGGGTGTCGCCCTTGCATTTATCCACACCAACCGGTGGGTTGTGAGAACCAGCTGCAATCCCTACACGCCCATCCCACATGCAGCATTAGGACCGGTGCAGTTTATGGCCATTATTTCAGCGTGTGATGTCTGTGAATTTGTCAGCCTTTGAAAGCGGCAGCACCGTCACAGTCGGATGCACCACATGGTCCTCCTACGGGCACATTGTGAGCTCACCCGGGCTCATTTCCCATTTGAAAAGGTGGATGCAGGATAGTGGAGCACAAAAAGGTTTGAAGAACTCCTCTGTTGAGGCCAACATGAGCCCCCAGAGAGCATACAAGTTAATGGTTGGTCTTCTGTCCTGTAGTGGGTGTCATGAGTGGGAAGGGGGTTGTCGTTTCGCACTAGTACGGGCCTCATTTTCCTAGCAGGTAAGACAAATCTTGTGTACTCATGCCATTGAGGGGCATGGGAAGCTTCTGCTGGTGGCGATAGAACTGTTGCCACACCTCATGCTTGTTCCTGGTATGGCCCTCGATTCCACCGGGACCATCTGTAAATTGAATATCCACCTGTCCCCCACCTTTAAGTCATTGCACTGGAATGTATGGGACATTTTGTCAACGTGCAACGGTCGGTGAAAGCCAGGCACGGGGAACATTGTTAATCGGGTAGCACCATGTCCAACATAATGTGCTCTGTCTCTGCTGGCCCCAACACTAGACGCCCGCTCTCTGTAAGCTGTGCTGTGTCGAGCAGAATCTCCATGGAGGTACTCTGAGCTTGCGACGAAGGACCAGGACGATACAGAACGTCTTAATGCAGAAAGATTCATCTTTGACGGTCTGGCCTAGTTAGTTTTTCCATTTTATAGGAAGCTGCACATGAAAACGAAAAAAGGCCGACAGACTCTCAACTTGATCCGGAGGGGATCTTGGGCGTGGGGTCAAGCGGACCAGGGATCCCACAACCTCGAGAAGACACCAGTCACCAATAAGCAAGAGAGTTCAGCAAGGCGCCCCCGCAAGTTGCTACACCGTGAAGATTAAAGGAAAATTTAGCACTGAGAGGTCCATCCGTGACCACTTCCGGTACCCTGAGCCATCGGGTACCTCTGCCCAGGGTCCCAGCAGCCCTCGTCATGACTCATGACCAGTTGCGATTTCAAACTTAAAAGTGACCAATTGCTATTTAGGCGTATTTCCACACCCAAGCAAGCTTTTTTTGTGATGTCCTGATTTACAATATTTTCAACTATCTTCCCGTCTTTTATTTGGACCCGCAGCTAAAGTGATCTGGACACTTGATATCAGGGGCCTGAAACTGATACTCTTAGAATAAAGAGTGAAGCCTATCCTAACTGATATAATCGATACATTTCACTTTTCTCTTTATATATAGAAAGAGAAAATATATGCAACACAAATTCTCCTTCATTGGCAGAGGTGGAGTACACTGGCTTATGCAACATGCCACAGACGGCCGCTAAGCATTTAAAGGAAAAGTGAATATTTAGTCTCAGGGCCCCGGTGCCCGAACAGTCACGTCATGTCATTTGCCGAGCTCCTGCAGTTTTGCTCGTCCTGGGTATCCGATGCAACACATATGTGGGGCAGGCTTTATGATAGCCTATGGAAGGCGCCTTCCTTGTATGGTAGTAGGTCTCAGGCCCTTTACACTCTTGACTCGTATGTACAGCAGTCCCGGTCTGGGAATGTTTATGACAGTCTTTCCAGTTTTCTTTCGTTGTCTACTTCTTCCAGGAATTGGGGGCGCCCTATAGCCATAAATGCATGTAACCACGCGTCCATTTGGTAACATAGTTGTTGGTTATCAAACTTGGCTGGTGAATGGGAGTCATAACCGCCCCCACCTTTCCACCCTTGTACTCGCGCCCTCAAGATCCTGTGTGCCCCCACGAACCGTTTTCTACACTCTGCATCTCTGGCCCTACCTAGATTTACTCCCAGCCGGCACATGCTCCCCGCACACCGCCTGCCTTTCCCTTTCTCCATCTCCTTCGATGCCCAGCCCCTATTGTCCAATTACCTTAATGAAACCATACTTCACCTCTTTCCAGCTTTCGTTTCGTTCCCAGCTTCGTTGCTGCGTCGTTCGGCTGCCTTCATCCTGACCACATGTTTTTGCACAAGGGCTGCACCGTTACCGCTTTTTTGTTGCATTACCACACTCCAACACAGGCACAAATTGTTTGATTCAAAGGCATGTTTTGCCTTCGGGGTTTTCACTGAGGATGTCGTGGGCTGTCCTGCATGACTGCCGTTTATTATGGCCGCCGCTCCCTAACCCGCAGGCCTCTCTCTCCTGCGGCATGTCCTTGAACAGGATTACATCTTCTTAAACAGGTTTTCCCACTTTCTTTTAACGGTGAGCCCTGGCCGCCTTCGTAGGCTCTCATCTAGCTAGCCGTTTCTTCTGTACGGCCCTAGCTAACGGTTTACTTCTTCTGACAAAATAAAGGTTGCCACATGACTTACGCAAGTTTTCAAGGGTGTAGCGTAGTACCCCCCGTCCCTCACTCCCCCGGGTTACATTTAGAAGAATTAAAGCATAAGGTAACCGCAATGGATGTATCCTACCGGATACCTTTAAGATCCTTGCCCCAGCCACCACCTACACTGCATGTTCCCATACCCCCCCCCCTTCTCTTTTAGGTTCATTCGTTCTCTAATAAGCCAAATGGGACTGGGGTCAAACATGTCTTTCACTAATTCTGAGCCAACAAGTACCAACAGCAATGAATGCCATGAGGGCTGATTACCTTCTCTAGGAAGGGAACAGCACTGCTTTAATAGGAGGGCTGCCTGCGTTGAGCTGCGACGCTTTCCATTCGAGGGTGGGTCGCAACTTGTAGGGGCGGGAGGCCATCCTATTCTTTTGTGACTCAATGCCACGGTTCTCACAAGCTGCGCCTGGAGTTCGGTAAGGACAAAAACGGGCTGTTGAAGGGAAGAGAGGCATTGCAGTCAGGGGGGAGTGACTCACCACCCGGGGGGGGGGGGGGAAGGGGTAGGGGCAAGCGGGGCAACGACGGACTCTCAATAGCAGCAAGGGTTGGGAAGGCTGTCGGTGTGACATAAGACAGTATCCCCCCCCCCCCCACACCCCACGCGGGGAATTGTAAGAAAATGGGGAGAGGGAGGTGCATGCAAAAGCTGATACAAAGGGCCAAATCCCGCATGCCGTGGAAATCCTGCGTGATGACTGAAGGTGAGCGGTGAAAGGCCGTCAGGCCGTCAGGACTACCTCCATGACAGCACGATGCAGGGCGTGAGACTTGCTTGCTTACACAACCAACTAGATCGGGATGCCCCAGCTGAAGAAGCCGGGCCTTGCTTTGCCAGCCCAGTCAACTAGATCGGGATCTAGGTCAAGGTCAATATAACTCAACAATGGCAACGTAGCTTGAGTGGGACAGGCCACGTCAAACTCTGTGGACTGAACGTCTGCTAGAAGTCACGAGAGGACCTCATAGTTTTTGTGAAACTCTCGCGAACTGTTGAGTTTTGTGGGTCACGGATAAGGTGGTGGCCTGCCCAAAAGCCTGTTATGTCCTTCTAAAGACTCGTCCTTCAAGGATTCAGGACCCATCCAAGTCCACACACCACCTGAACCTGTCGCAAAACTCTCGCAGACTAGCAAGGGCCTACATACTCTTTCATAGGAGTGAATGGGCTGCAATAAGATTGGAATGTTCCAACATGAAGTGGTGGGTCGTACCGCTACTACAGCAAACATGCTCTGGTTCACTATGCATCCAAAGCACAGGTTGGCTTCAAACGCCCCGTGACCTTCTCCAGTGCCATATAAAATAACAGCACATGTTCTGACGGCGAGGAGGCCGCGCAGGAGGCATTCCCCATTTGGAGTGAGGTGCAGCATACAAGCCGGCAGACATGTGCAAACTAAGTAACAAACAGCCCACGTATATGTCCTCAGGATAGACAATTTGACTTATGGAACGATGTCTCGTTCACATACTGGTATGCAAATTTGACTTATGGGACCACGTCTCAAAAATACTTGTAGGATATCTCATCTTCCCTGCAGTCTTGCTCGGCCTCCCTCCTTGCACCCCTTGTGGAAACGCCCCCCAACACCCACACACACATATATGCACACACACCTGTGCTCGAGCCCTCGCACACACACGCACACACACACACACACACACACACACACACACACACACACAAACACACACACACACACCTCCGCGCGCGCGCGCACACACACACACATCACACACACGGACGCACACACACATGCACACACGTGCACACGCACGTACACAGTACACACACACACATGCGCTCTCTCTCTCTCTCTCTCTCTCTCTCTCACACACACACACACACACACACACACACACACACACACACACACACACACACACACACACACACACATCAGCGAGGCAGTTACCAAGTCAATGCCCCAGCACCTACAGGCAATGCTTGCGAAATTGATGCTTAAATTCACATGTGCTCTGTGACAGTCTAACCAGTGGGAAAACATGAGCCAGAGGCACATATGGAACAAAGTATTATGGAAGGAGAGCCAAATGTCTTGTCTTGCATTTGAGACCTCGAACCAGTTGTGCAAAGGCTGTCGGTAAGGAAGTGCATGGGCATGAATCTATAATAGTAGGACACATCTAAAAAGGGGCCAACTATGTATAAGGGTTGAAGGAACGAAGACGTATCCCGCACGCCTTGCAGTGAACAGCGCGTGGAGAGCATTGAAGTCTAGGCAGAAGTCTGGCACTTCATTCCAGTTATTCCAATTAAAAGATCCTGGATGACGCTTAATTCGTACCACCTTGCAACACCAGCTGAATGCCACCTACTCTCCCTAGGGCAATTGACTTTGTTTATTGCTCTCTGACGGTCCAAGCTACTGAGTACACTTGGAATAAAGGCTTTGCGGCGGATCACCTCGCACTCTACTTTAATCCTTTTAAGATTTTCACCCTCTCCGTTGTTCATCAAGAAGCGTATTCCACAGTGAGCTTCACCTGACAATCAGCACCGTGCTACGAAAATCGTCTTATTAATCCTGTTGTTGGCAACACGTCATCCCGCAGTAACGAAATCATCCTAGTCAGCAAGGCCGCTGAGCTTGCCAAACTGAAGGCACAGCCTCATTGCCATTTACAAGAGAAGCAAAATGGCAGCTGAAAGATTACAAGTCTTACGGAATCATCTCCAGGAGTTATCTGCAGAAGACGGCGATTGCGTGACCGTGCAACACACTGCCAATCCCTCGCAACCGGAAAGGGATTACTCCTTAGTATTGCCAGAGAGGCTCACTTCAACTGGTCCATGGCACGTGCACAGGTATATTACAATTGAGCATTGCATGGGAGGTTATCCATTGATTGTCGCTTGCTGAAAGTTGGCCAATCACCATCCAGGGCAACTACATCACCTCAGGAGCTGGTTACTACGTTCCCTTCACCGGATGACCATGTCCGGACACTGTACGACAATCTTCAGCATTCCGTTGACCAGTATGCAGATGTAAGTTCCCCGCCAGTTTCACTGGTTTGGTTTGCTGACTTTGTCTCCGTTAGGTGCCAGCCAGGGATATTCTGACCCAATTTAGTCGCCATTTCAGATTTTATTGAAGCTTCAAGTTTGTGTTGCAGATGCCATTCCTGGGACAGCGCTCACGGGATGCCAAGGGCAAGCTTGGACCTTACAAGTGGCTCAGCTTTGCGGAGGTGCGCGTCAAATCATGCTTTTGGTCTGCCTGAAGGCGACCCTGTGAATCATCCCTAAGCAGGGGTACATTTGTGTGACTACTGACCTCCTGGTTGAAGGATTGCGCGTCTGAATGGCCCGGGGGGTGATCTGGACAGGTCGGATTGCTCAGGACCCAGATTGGATCGGGTCTCATTCACTTTGGGATCCCTCCTGGTTCTGCAGTGGGTCTTTATTCTGTTAATTGCAGTGGTGAGGCTCCTCACTCTGTAGGTTATTGCTTTAACATAATCTCTTACAAGGTGCCCAAGGCGGCCGCGGGGTCCTGCACTTTCGTGAAGGGACCCCATTTAGGGTGAAAATATCAAATAGGGCAGAAGAATGTCGCCTGGCGTCCAGAGAATTACTTATATGGAGTTGAGGCGTGGGGTGAAATGGCGGGATGTGTGGAGGTTCTACTGTTGTCATGCGATGACAAGCAGGATCTTGAAATAGCTTTTGCTTTTATGACTTCTGATGAGTTTACTCCTTCCTTCCCCTCCATAACTCCTCCCTGCACCTCCCTCCTCCCCTCCTCCTACTCCCGCTCCCTCTCTCCTTCCCGGTGCGCCCGCTCCCACCTCCCCCCCCCCACCCCAGAGGTCTAGCTAGGAGTTGTTCGGAGATGGATCTGCCCAGCGAGCTTGAGCCTTGTCAGAGATCATTGCAAGATTGCATTCTCCTTTTCACCTCTTCTGTTGAACTTCTGCATCACCTCCAGTGGTCTTCAGTCGTAAGGAAAGCATTGACGTGTCCCTATTTTGATCTCCACACCCTAGCTGACTCAACTGGATGGACTGGGTGGGGGATGCAGAGTGGATGCTGATCGATGCAGCCTGCCATGCGTACTCCATGTTCTCCGTCCCACTGTATGACACATTGGGCCCCGACGCAGTGGAGTACATCTGTGGGCATGCCGAAACCGTAGCTGTGGGATGCAGCTTGGCAGTTCTCCCCACCCTCCTTTCTGCGCTGGTCAATGTCCCTGCCGTCAAGCTGGTGGTGGGCCTCCCCTCCACAGTTGTCAGGCATGCTAACGCCTCGTGGCGCTTGGTGGGGATCCACCCCAAGCTCCATCTTTCAAGGGTTGCCATGTCAGTGTTAGTGTCAAGCTGGTGGTGGGACCTGTTGCCAAAGCCCGAATGTCAGGGGCGCCAAGCCCAAGCACGGCTGGCTCTGGACTCTTTTAGCAGCATGAAGGCATGTCAGGGTTGAGGTTTGTGTTGTCAATCGCTTGGGCTCCGCCTCATGTGGCGGGCGGTGTAGCAGGATAATGAGGCCGAATAAGCAGCGGCGTGCATGAGCATGCTGACAGGGTTGGGGCCGGTGGTCGTGCTTTGCTTTGTTCACGGTTTCGCCGTGGCTGGGTCAAGAGATGGGTTGATGCAGGTCAGAAGTGCAGGGGCCTCCAGGTCATGCGGTCTGTGGGGTCCAGCTGGGACATGCTCGGTAGCGTGAGTGTGTTTAAGGATGCTCATGTGTGGGGCATGCCCCGCTTATCAAGTTAAGGATGGACACGCAGCGTGGTATGCTTGCAAGGATGCTCTTGCTGAGTGTGCCACAGTCATGGATTCTGCATGGAATCAGCCACACATGGCTGGCCATGGTGTATGCAAGGATGCTCATTGAGGTGTGCCAGGGTCCTCGAGTGTACATAGAAGCAGCCACACATGGCAGGGCGGGGTGTGTGGAAGGATGCTGACGCACATGGTGGTGGGCCAGGTGGTGTACGGGCTGCTGCCGGGGCAGTTGGTAACGCCAGCCCCGCCCGGCCTGGCATGCAAGGTGATCAGTCTGGAGGAGGTTGTTAGCATGGGCAAGCGCCATCCGCGCCCCCACATCCCTCCCAAGCCCTCAGACATCGCCACGATCTGTTACACCTCCGGCACCACGGGAGTGCCCAAGGGAGCGGTGCTCTCCCACGCCAACTTCATTTCCCAATGTGCTGGCGCTTCCTATGTGCTGGAGCCCAAGGAGGGTGCGCCTGCCCTCTGACGGTTCGACTCACGCAGGTTGCGGGTGTAAGTCGCAGGGGAAGGCCATGTGTGTTTGAGTGTACAAAGCAAGGGGGGGAAACTCGTCAAAGCCCAAGCAGCAGAAAAACCGAGTCTCTAAGGGAGCATGGAACTGGTTGGGTCTTCTTGCTGCGGGCTGGACCCTGTGGCTGTGAGCATGAAGCATGACGTGTTCGGGTTGAACAATCGGAAGATCTGGTTCAAACCTTTGACCGCGGAGGCTGGCTGACTGGAGGTCAAGCTGCGAGAAAGTATACGTGGTATTAGGTTTGACAGGGTGGGAAGGGGCACGCAGGGGATCGGCACATTTCATACCTGCCTCTGGCGCACATCTACGAGCGCGTCACGGTGTACGGCATGACCCACACTGGGATCGCTATAGGCTTCTATAGGTGCGCAGCCCGCTCCCTACTTCGCCGGATAGAAAGCATAGAAGCTGAGGAAAGTCTTGAAGGAAAGATGGGCTCCACAAGCTCTCTGAATCATCCCTTTTGTAGATTCTGTGCTCGGTGGTGCCATTCATTTGATTGTTGCACACTCGTTCGGTGCTCGGACTCTCTGTTCCCTACTGCATGGTCGTGCTCGGGTTGCAAGTTTCTGTTCATGTTTGCATGGGCACACCACTGTGAAAGAGGTGAAAGAAGTTGGTAGGAAGTAGTGTTGAAGGGCAAACCATCTTTTCAGGGCTGCCAGAGGTTCAGGGGAGGGGGAGAGCCCTGAATGGAGAGGAGTTGGCGCAGTGGAAATGTACTGGAGCTGCTGGAGGACGTGCAGGAGCTGAAGCCCACCATTTTTTGCAGCGTTCCCCGCCTCTGGAACCGGATTTATGACAAGGTTATTTGCATCCCCTTGCAGCTTCCTCCCACTCTCTTCCTTCTGCAGCCTATCTTGCACGAATTTGTCTTCTCCATGAAGGAGTTAGCTGTCCCATGCACCTCGGCAACCCCCTCCCCCTTCGCTGTGCAAAAATTGAGGCTCCAAGAGTGTGTCCTCTCGTGTGCGGATATTCTATCTGACAGAGGTGAGATGAAGGCATGTTGGCATTTGCCGATTTTCCTGTACAGTAACAAGCAGCACTGCATGTATGGCAAGCACTCTTACGCTCACGCGACATTTCCTTCTTTTCAAGCTTCTAGTTATAAAATGTCTTCTGGGCTTGGGAACTCTGTTATTCGGGCTGTCCTGTAGCGAGCCGGGCAGTTGAAGCGAGCCTCTGACTGCTGGATCGGGGTGCGGGCCAGGTACAAGCCACCATCAGGGCCAGCAACCCAATCAAACGAAAACTGTTTGAGACGGCGTACGCATCAAAAAAGGCTGCCTTGGAGCGAGGAGACCTCACGGGAGGCCGCTTTGGACCCTTCTGGGACCGACTGGTCTTTTCCAAAATCCGGGAGCGTATTGGCGGTGAGCCCCCCCCCCCCCCGGGGGGGCAATCCCCCTCCTGAAGAAATGGTGAAAGACAGCACTTGAATGCTGGCAGCAACAAGGTTGGTGGGGGTGGCATTTTTTTATTTAGTGATCGCCGACGAAGCCTTAAGCTTGGCGTTGGAGTGCATGATAGGTTGCACCAGATGAGGGAACTGGTGTGTGGGTGTGTGTGTGTGTGTTGGGGGGGGGGGGGGGAAGCTCAAGAAAGGAGGGAAAGGAAGGGTGTCGAGACTTATTGCGATGTGGGGTTGGGATGGGGGGATGGTGGGAGATAGTTGTTGGTTCACTTCAAGGTGGCCCCATTGGGAGCGGGGCCCTTGAAGAGTAGAGTTTGTGAGGGATGCTGGGCTGGACAGGGCATGTAAGAATAATGACGACGGGGGCCTCCCCCATTGCGCCTGAGGTGATGGAGTTCTTGCGGATATGCTTTGGCGCGACTGTGATGGAGGGCTATGGCATGACGGAGACCTCCTGCACCATCAGCGTGACCCACCCGGACGATCCCAGCACAGGGCATGTGGGCCCGCCCCTGCCCTGTGTGGAGATCAAGCTGGTGGACATCCCCGAGATGAACTACACCACTGCTGACGAGCCCTTCCCCCGGGGCGAGGTGGGCTGCTATTGTACATCTTTACCTTGGCTCGTCGTCATCGTCGTCACCGTTGTCGTTGTAGTTGTGTGTGTGTGTGTGTGTGTGTGTGTGTGTGTGTGTGTGTGTGTGTGTGCGTGTGTGTGTGTGTCTGTGTGGGTGGTGGGTGGGTGGGTGGGTGAGGGGGTTGTGTGTGTGTGCGCGTGTGCCCCTCCTCTCTCCCCCCTCTCTCTTGCGCGCACGCGGGGTGCTTCCTTCCTCCCTCTTCCCCTTTCCTTTTTTTTGGGGGGGGGGGGGGTCGGGGGGGCGAGGCAGGAGTGGTGGTAGAGGGGAATGTTGTCCTATCTCTTGTTTGCTGTCCATCAACGAATTACAAGGCCTGGACAGGTTGCGGTCTTCCAAAGCTCGGTGGCTCTCAGCAACTTTCCCGGGCCCATCTAGCAGTAACAGACGGATAATAGGGGATTCTCCGTTTCTTTTCCCGTGGGAGGGAGAAGCTGGCATGTTTGTTTTTGCTCTGTTTGGGAATTTCTGTGGCCTTGCGGAGAGCAGCTCTGGAGGCAGCGATGCAGACGGGTTTGATGCAACTTAAAATGTATGCTTTTAGACTTAACTCTCTCAGGGCATCAATGTTCACGAACAGAGTAAAGCTGGTCTGCCATCGGCGCCGTTTTGGGAATGCTCAAGCAAATGAGATAGAACAGATTTGGGCGGCTTTCCCTGCCCAAGTTTTGCCCATCCCAGCTGGCTTCTTGATTACCGCTGGTCCGGTATGTATATTACATCACTACAGTCGGTGGTGGACTATGCTCGGATAGGAGCTCGGGCAGGCAATACAAAACAAGCTTCTGTTGAAGATGATGGCACTTGCAGAGTCTGAGAGCCCAGGGAAAGTCTCTCACATGTATGCTATCTGTTACCATTCAGTCTTTCTTGCGTCCCTAGTCTATGTTTATAAGGTTGAAGGCCTGGATGCCTTGACTGTGTTTTCTCTTCCCCGTTACTGCTCTCTTCTTTGTAAAAAGGGTAGAGCCACAGGAATGGACAACAGTGGATGTCTGGAGGAAAATGCATGCCGGGCAAAAGCTTGATAAGGGGTGCCTGATGCAGGTATGTGTGAGGGGCCCCACAGTATTCCAAGGATACCACAAGGATGAGGTGCAGACACGCGAAATCATCGATGCAGACGGCTGGCTGCACACCGGGGATGTGGGCATGTGGATCGAGGGTGGTCGTCTCAAGATCATCGACCGCAAGAAGAACATCTTTAAACTGGCTCAGGTAGAGCCTACGGGATCTCATCTGCCATGAACAGGATTGAACAGGGAGTTCTAGTGGAAAAAGAGGCTATTTTTGGTCAGATGAGGCATGTGATTTGCTCAGTCTGGTATATGTGAAGAAGGTTATGCCCATGGATGCCAAGTGGGGTGATTGCAACCTCTCTTTGAAGGATAGGAGGTGAGAGACGTCGTCTTCCTACAATCCAGAAGGACACATCAGGATTAACAAGGGGCCGGACAGCTGTCCCCAACTTCACATTCATCGACAGAATGTGAACTTTCAACCTTCAGGGGAAGCTTCCAGCACGAGAATTGAACATGACAGAGGCGTCAAGAGAGCAAAAGCCTGAGGAAACCTTGCAAAGGCAGGGTCTCGGTGTGAGGACTGAAATTCTTGGTGTCAACCAACCTTTATTGTACATCTTCCAAAAAATTGTCCTAACAGGGCGAGGCTCTACCCACTTCAGCAGTTATCAGACTAACGCAAAACCGAACTGTCTGTGTTTGCAACTCTTACTTCAACGTCAGGAGGTGGGAGCCCACCTGGAGGGAGGGTGGCTCGTCACCTGTCTCAAACACTGCTGTGCATGAGCCATGTCCATGTATATCACATGTGCCCCACCCATCGCTCTACAATGTTGCATAGTAGCTCTCTGTAACGAAAGGGAAAAGAACACTCGGGGATGCGCATGAGTATCTCGGAAATGTTGAGGGGGACATGCTGAGTGCGGGGTACAGGATCCGGGCTGGATAGGTGCACACTGGTGTGACTGAGGACTGGGGGCTGGAGCAGGGAGAGTATGTGGCGCCAGAGAAGATCGAGAACGTGTACATGAGGAGCGCGCTGGTGGCGCAATGCTTTGTGTATGGGAACAGCTTGCGCTCACAGCTGGTGGCCATTGTGGTGCCGGACCCCGAAGAGCTGCTGCCCTGGGCTGCCCAGCGCGGCCTGACCCAGGACCTGTCCCGCCTCTGCCACGACCCCTCTGTCACTGCCGCTGTTCTCAAGAGCATGCTGGAGGAGGGCCGCGTTGCAAAACTCCGCGGCTTCGAGCAGGCGTGTCTTCTTGCCTTCGTCAACGTCCACCACTTTCTCTCTCTCTCTCTCTCTCTCTCTCTCTCTCTCTCTCTCTCTCTCTCTCTCTCTCTCTCTCTCTCTCTCTCTCTCTCTCTCTCTCTCTCTCTCTCTCTCTCTCTCTCACATCTTGCTCTGCCTTCCACCTTCTCTTTCTGTGTATGTGTGTGCGGGGTGTGTGTGTGTGTGTGTGTGTGCGTGTGTCCTTATCTCTTTCCCCCCTAGATATTCCCTAAATTGTTTCGCAGTGTTCACATGGTTTTGTGACGTAGATGTGGATACTTGATGTGTATCCCCAACGCCCCAAAGACATACACATGCAAGAGTCTGGATGAAACTTGAAGTTGGCGGTGGTCAAATCATTTCCCACCATAAAAGGGATGCACGTCTTCCTGGATCAGGATGGCCCAGGTCAAATTGGCTTGCAAGCCCTGCGCTGGTTGGGGCTCTTACAGCTCGTTCAGGATCTTCCAAGGTTTTAGGTCCCACACTCTTTGCATCTCTGATACTCTTGCATGGTGTGTTTCCTAGGTGATATTTAGGGTATGACCTCCGTTTAACACGGGCCATAGATGGTGGCCGGGCTTTGACCAGATGTGAGCCTGAAAAGAGAGATTTGTCAATGCGCATAGCTTCTGTTTGTCATTCTTTGTTTGATCTGGGCCCCTCCTGGCTTCTCTTGTGGGGGTCCCCAAGCTTACAGGTGGCTGCGTACCCCTAACTGGCTGACACCCAGCTTCTTCATTTCTTACCCCTTGCCCGGGGTTTGGCCTCCTTGTGGCATTGTTCATTGCAGCATGCTACTACGCCATTTTCTCCCTCACACAGCGATCTCGCACCTTGCTGATGGATTCCTTCCAATTTTGAAGACGTCCTGCAGCGCATATGGGATAGATTTCTGAATACTATTGTGTGGGCCGTGTTTATCCGCACTCCCAGCTCGTGTCTGGCTGCAAGGCTTACAAGGATGGGGGGCCATGTACAGGTGGCAGCCATCCATTTGGTAGAGGAACCCTTCTCAGTTGAAAGCGGGACCATGACTCCCACTTTCAAACTCAAGCGGCCACAGTCGCAGGCCAAGTACCAGGCGCAGATTGATGCCATGTATGCCAATTTGGTATGATGCGCCTCAGGTCTTCCTTGATGAAAAAGCCTGCAGATAGGCATATATAGCAAAGGACCTCCATGGGTGACACGTGTCCGGTTCCGCGAGTGCCGAGGGCCTAGCAAGCGCGTTGGCATTGCCGAGGTGCGTGTTTTGGAATGAAGATTCTCTGCCGGGGGGTGCCGGTCTAGCAGAGATCCATTTCAGGCTGCTGGTTCGTTATGCCTATTATTTATGTCTAGAACTCTAGGCAGAATGCAATATCCAGTCTGATTAGCAAGGCAGCCGACGGAGGTGTGGAGAGGGTCAAGCTGTCGTCGAAAAGTCAGTTTGTTAAGCTCTTGAGCATGGTGAGGGGCAGATATGGGGTCAGTGGTGTTGAAGCCTCCCGCCTACGCGAAGTTGCATTTGTGAGGGAAAGAGTTGTAGGTCTGAGGAGACACATGATTTTGACGCATTTCAGACAGCATCCAAGGCAGGTTCCAGGGTTAAAGTTTGCGGCATGTCTTGTGCAAGATTGCATAGGTTAGAGGGAGCTCGATCTCTTGCTTGGTAAACCATAGGGTTTTGGCATTGCAGAAAACCTATTTAGACAGTAAGAGGGGTTGATGTGATATGCGGCGGTTCAGTATCGCGGCCCCAAAAGTCGCCAGGGTTAGCACTGACCCAGATGTCGTTACAATGCTATAATCCCGCGTCCCTGTGCTCAGATTCATGGGAATTGCACATTGTGGTACATGCACACCGTATGGTTACAAGTGTAACTGGCTTTTCTCAAGGATTTGACGTCCTTAGGTAGCATATGGCACTGCACCCGTCAATTCGTGCCTGTTGTGAATGTTGTCAGGGGCTCGCCCTAATTGTCTTGAGCAGCGTGCCCTTTCCGTATGCTGCTTGCCCTGCAGTGGCGACTGGCAAGGACAAAGACCTCTAGGATAGGGTTGGTGGTCCCCGAGCTAGTGTTCATGATTCATTGCTCGAGGGCAGTGGACATTTGATTGGCGACCCGGCATGGAAATGCTGGTGCTCGTCGTGGTTAAAGAACTGCAGCGAAGTGGCATTCAAAATTGTTGAAGTTGGGGCTGGTCCTGGGGGTCGGAGGGTCCGTGGCTGGCCACTTGGCTTCTTGCAAACTTGCCCTGAACCCTAACCCTACTCCTGCGAATCTGCACCTGCAAACATTCCGAGGAGACACTTCATTTGAAGGAGATTTTGATGCAATTGCACTATTTCAATTGTGCATTGGCAAGATACGAATGTTGTGGCGTTGCTGAAGATGTAGACGTCACTAAGCGGATCTTTGAATCACAGCCGATGCAACCACATTCAAGAATCTAGTGGAGTGGGTGGGATTGGCTCTAGTGGTCTGCGCATATTCTATCCACCCTTGTGTTTTAAGTATCGTTAAGTGGCTTATGTGGTTTATGATCGTGGCTTATCGGTGTTCTTGGCCTTTGAAGGGGGTTGGGGGTGGGGGTAATCATGGGGTAGGCCTAGGAGGATTCCTCTACGGAAAAGGGAACTTAGGAATCTATAGAGAAATGGGCTCCCACTACTTTTGTGGAGTGGGTGCTGGAGAATTAGACCACAACCAGCACAACTTCCCCCAGCCCCTCCAAGAACAACGAAAAGGTCCTCTCTCCCAACGCCCTTTTTCCCCAGAACAAGGCTTAGCCGCCGTATGTGTACTTGCAAACACAATAGCCTCTTGGCCAATTGGCAGGCAAACAATCCCTTATTGCTGGCCAAATTGCCGAGCGACTTAAGAAGCCTGCAATGAATTGAGTGCCAGACAAAGTTCGCATGGGCAAGCGACACGTGAGTCACTAGACGCTGCAGCCACTTGAGAAGCTCGTCAGTAGCCTTACTCTACCCCAAGATATCCCTTTTAAGTGCCGGTTTACCCGACATTGCCCGAGCCACGTCCATGCCGGCATGAAAGTCCTCCAATAGGGCAAAGTACCGTCCCACACCCAAATGGGAGGTCCCGCGCTCCATCCCGGTCAAACCCCCCCCCCCCCCAAAGCCAAGAACGCCAAGCCACCTGAACGCCAAGCTGCGCCACTCCATGAACCCACTGCGACCTTTGTATCCCTAGCCGTCGGGTACAGGCTATCCCGCATCAAGCCGTGGCAGACAATAGGAAAACGAAAGAAATTGCCACTCTTCTTGTCTACAAATGTGACTGTCCCAGCATTGCGCAAGGTCTTTGCTCTCCAATGACAGGCTCCAAACGGACCACTCGCATTGGAGCTATCAGAGCTACGAGCTGTTTCTCAACCTCCGAGAGTTTCTTATCCTCAGGGTGTCAACACTAAACCTTAATTGCCACTTTTATCTCTATTCAGCACAGAAATGTTTGGCCTAGAGCTGCTTAAGTGGCCCCCGCAACCACAAGAAACCTAATCCAGGATCAAAAGCATATATTCCGTCCACTCAAATGTTCGCATGTCATGAAGATCCCGTATCCATGTTCTCTGGCATGGGATCATTAAGGGAACAATCGAAGCTGTTTGCCACGGTATGACGAGCAGGGACAATGCCAGCGCTCAAGTGCACTATCATATTACACCGTCAACAAACTTCCTGTAGAGTTTCTGGTGTACAACGGGTCAGAACACATATACCCTCTGATTTCACTTTACACGTTCTCCTGCTTCCTACATTGTAAATGTTAGGAGCAGCACCGCTGGGCTTTTCAATGTATGCTGTCACTGCGCCATATTCTAGTAGTTAATAAGGTGAAATGTACCTCCAGACCTTATCCCAGGGTCAACAAGATAGGTTACGGACTAAACTTGTGTGTTTCGGGCAACATTTACGGTTTTAGCGGGTAGATATGGGCAAATAATAAGTTGCAACGGCGCTGTCTCCGATCAAACTTAGGCCCCTACTGAGTCGACATCGTGTTCGTAATGGCATTGAGTAATTCTACGGAGCTAGTCGTTGGCTCCGAGCAGTGCTAAGGAGCTCACTTGTCCTTGAGTGCGTTTTAAGGGATTCGAGCAATTGATCGAATCCGGTAGTCCGTCTTGTCGGCAATGTTTTAAGGATGCATGCACGGTACAACGACAATCACACTAACAGTGGAGCTATTCGTATCAGAAACGTGCATAAAGCGCTTGACGACGATAGCTCAGGGAGGTCTACAATGTAAGTTCTCCAATTGTGCGATTTAAGGGATTGTATGAAAACTGGCAGTTCTGTTGCGGGAGAAGTCCAGTGCTCTGTAAAGTCGGTCTGTTCGACGCGACTGTTCAAGTGTGTAGTACTGCTCCTGTTCTTGCTGCTGAGATTGCATAGTAATGGAGGATTAGGCTGTTTGACTTGTTCTTGGGTTTGAGTCAACGATGCTATGGTATTCCCGAGTTCTGTGCACATCAAAACCCATATGCGTTGACAGGGCAGCTGTACTCTCATCAGAAACAGGAGTGAAGTGGCGTCCACCAGTGTTCAGCTCACCAGTTGCGGCCACAAGGCAAGCCTTGTGGTTTGAGGTTTGTGATCCTTTCATTGGCTAAAACGATAGCCAACAGCCCAAAAACACCCCTGGTGCGCGTGCCGGCATGCTCTGCCATTCCAAGGGAAATGTTTTGATGCACCAAACTCCCCCAAATATTTAAGTCAAATGGGTTCGAAGCTGGTCTGCGGAGTCATTACTAATAAATCATTAGGCAGTGTTCCCCTTAATTAAGAGCACAAATGGTCCCTAATAAAGTTCACTTTCCTTGTGCAAACGGCTAGTTTGCTGCTCTTCACTCTTGAAAGCAAAAGTGCAAAAGACACGAAAGTCCCCCGAAAAAGTGAGTTCCTTCATTTAACCGCTCTCGACCCCACATGCTTAAGGCCCGGTCCCCCATCAGAGAAGCAGCATTTCCGGCCCGTTTGCCCAACATCGCCTCTATCAAGGAAGAAATCCTCTAATAAAGCCAGCATACCACCTTAGAAATATTTACCTACTACACTGTAGCTCCCAATGTAAGCCGAAAAGTGGGAAAAAGCCGTGTGTAGCATTTGAACCTCGGAACTGCTAAAACGGAGCCAACATCCGGGTCCACACCATCCCCCTCCACCCACTCTTCCTCCCCTCCAAACCAAAGCGCTTTCTCAATTTTAATTTGAAAGAACATGCAAATGTACCCACGGGTGACCGCTTGTAGCTGGGCAACCCTTCTCTTTGGCTTGCGTCTTCAGCACTTTCTTTAGTGCCCAAGGCGCGAGAGTGCTCCGGGACATCGAGTTAAGCTTTTGTACTAAAAGTAGGTCCACATGGACTGCACGTGCTGGTACTTCCAGGTCCGGGCAACGTCTTTGGGGTACAAACCGCGGTTGGAAAATCGATCGGACTTATTATTTGGCGGAGTGACCTGTGAGTGCTGTCGAAAAAGACGGAGTCATAAGATTCTACCCATATCATAGGCGTGGGGTTCAGCTTTGTAGATCATTTCTGCATGTGTCGTTCGTAAACGTTAATTTGCCATTCGGAGTGACGACCGTACTCAATCATTTCAATATTTGTGAAACGGCAGACAAACTGCTGTATTTAGATTATGGGCGTGTGAAAGGTTATGGGCAGAGAGAACACCTGTAAGTCCGCAAAGGATTTGTCAATGCGCTGGAGAGGTTTCGTGAGTCAGACCTCGACTGTAGGTATTAGCTTAGCGGAAGAGTTTTTGAGACAAAGAGACCGTTCGTGATGAGCACGGAAAAGATGTTACATGAATGATTCGCAAGCCCAGGGTGGGTTGAATTATATTGTACTGCCTCTGACGCGTAGTCGGCCAACCGAGCGAACTACCTGAGCGAGGTTGTACTGCGAACCAAGATCACAAGGCAAGTCATAGAGCAATGCCAAGGACCACTAGAGCACTATACCCTGGGAAATGCTACATGCCCTCCCCTTTGGCATAAGCTATGAAATGGTGTTTATGGCAATGGGGCCACAAACGTCAGACAGGGGTATCACAAACCCTGCTTACTGTAACACCTCCTGTAGTTACTAACCAGCAAGTAAGAGGAATAAGTCCACAAGGCAAGTTATCATGACACAGACGAGGGACTCATCTGCTCAATGACCGAATACCTTAACAATCTAAGGACTATCGTCAGCCAGGTGGTTCCTCCTGCCTAGGGGACGAACTCTCTAAACAGCCCTCACACCATTGATGAAACAATTAGGTTGAGTCCTCAGACTAGCACTTGTCCAGACCTTAGGTCCAGTTACCCTGCCTCGCAGTGTAACCTTCGCTTGAGGTCGCTTTCCAACAAAGGCACAAAGGCATATTGTCTAGAGCAGCAAGCCGTATACACACTAACTGCCATACCTGATGTATCTCATGAGTAAGATACCAAGCAATTCATGCAAACACGGAACTACATTTTGCAACTACACTGCAACAGCAAATGCATCACAAAATGGAGCCGTGGGTAAAGGAAACACAACCCATGCAAACCAAGTGAATAAGAGACATGAATGCAACCCCCAATTGATGATCCCTCTCCCTCCCAGACCCTTCCACCCTCCCTCCCTCCCAGATCCAAGCTGGCTGGTGTTGAAGTCCAAGGGTCATCAGCCGCAAGTGGCTGGAAATGCCTCAAATGGCCAGGAAGCCGCAAGTGGCTCAGCAAGGGACTACCCGCAAGTGGGACTTAGGAAAAGACTGGTGCTGCTGCCACTTCATCTGCCAGATGGCGAACATGGGCAAGGGGCTCCCAAGTATTTTCTGTCTCATCGTATCCAGTCCACTTGACCAAGGACTTCCAAGATTTCCCAAATTTCTTCTTGGCAATGATGGCCTCAACTTCATAAACGCCACCACGCTTATCTGCATACAAAGGAGGAGGTGAAGTAACAGTCATAGGTGAAGATGAAGACACATAAGGTTTCAATTGGGAAACTTGAAGTACAGGATGTACGTTTACAGTCTCAGGCAAAACAAGTCTAAAAGCTCTACTACCAACTGCTGCAGCAACAGGAAAAGGTCCGAAATACTTAGCTGATAACTTTGACGAGAGCCCAGGTGCTTGTTCTTTCTGGCTGCCAAAAACACCTGGTCCCCCACCTTGAAAGGGTGGTCTCGTCTTCTTCTAGCTGCATAAGACTTCTGCCGTTGCTGTGCAGACGCTAAGTTAGACTTGGCACTTTCCAAGGCATTCTGCAGCCCCTCAACCCACTCAGAAACAGCAGGATTTGCAGAACGTGATGGAATAGCAGAAGACAAGGGGGTGAGGGGATGACGTCCATGATTCAGGAAGAAGGGTGTCTGCAATGTAGAGGCTTGGAGAGAATTGTTATAAGCAAACTCTACCATACTCAAGTACCTACACAAATCATCCTGTCTTGGCCCCACAACCCTCTCAACATGTCTTCCATCGTCCTATTCATCCTCTCCGTCTGACCATCTGTTCGGGGGTGGAAAGCTGTAGACATTGCAAGATCAGTACCTAACAATTTCACAAAGTGTTGTAGATAATGACCTAGATCAGGTAATTACTTAGGGAGCATTACTGTTGGACTTATTCAGAGATATTCTTCTGACTCATGCCTAGGGGCAAAATAGTCGTGCATGCCAGGCTGCCCTGGACGGCGACACTGTTGTGCCTTAGGTGTAAACTACTGCATATGTCTCCCAGCTAGTCCTAGGAACTTGGCTGTGAAGTGACATAATTCCTTGACAGACTTCAGTCTTCCTCACGTAACTTCACGTAGAGGTTAGGACAACTTTGCATTGACTCACACAGCATCGTGGCACTCAGTGGAATTTGTTTTTGGGACCTCGAATACGTATTCGGGGTCAGTCAAACTAATTCTTAGGCAGCCACATCAGTGTGTTTAGTTAGGTCCATAATATGGGATCTTTAGTTTATTGTCTAGGACACATCATACGTATTGGATTACCTATTAGGGACCTTTTGGAGAGGGAAGTTTTGAGGGACTCGACTTTTATCGAGTCCCTTGGGGCAAACACGGTCAGGTATTTAATTGCTGGAGGCGACAGCCTCAGCATCCGTTTGGTTGGCCGAATCCTGAGCCACGGACTGGAAGTCCTGTCTGTTTGATGCAAATTGAAGCGTGCTCTTGCATATTGAATTTGTCTTTGAGACAGTCGTACTTGTTTTTTGGTTGCCGCAACGGAAGGCGCTCCTGTCGAACCTGTATCAGTCGCGCCAACGGGTACGTTGTTATTATGACAGAGAATAGAATAGCATTATGTATTTGATTTACACCGTGTTTGCAATGTTGCTCATTGCTCTGTCTAAATCGTAATGCTTGGGGCAATAAATGTGTCGAGGTCTGACTTACGAAACCTCTACAGTGCATTGACAAATCCTTTGCGGACTTACAGGTATAAAATGTAGTTGCGATTTAATGAGATAATTCCTATGTGGTTAGATATTTCGTTGACTCTCACAAAGCTGTGCTGTTTGGTCGTCAAGGGAACGAGTGTGCCGGACTCAGGTCCGGCACAGAACATATCTGAGACGATGCTGTGTAACCAGCTGATGTGAGAAGCAATTCATCCGTATATGAGAATGTGCCAGTAGGGCAAGCAGTAATGATGTCCCATGTAATGATTGGTTTGGTTGGCCGAATACTGAGCCACGGACTGGAAGTCCTGTCTGTTTGATGCAAATTGAAGCTTGCTCTTGCATATTTGATTTCTCTTTGAGACAGTCGTACTTGTTTTTTGGTTGCCGCAACGGAAGGCGCTCTTGTCGAACCTGTATCAGTCGCGCCAAAGGGTGTGTCGAGGTCTGACTTACGAAACCTCTACAGTGCATTGACAAATCCTTTGCGGACTTACAGGTGTTCTCTCTGCCCATAACCTTTCACAGAGAGTCTCTGCTGATGGTGGGATGTGACTCTAGAGTAACCATGTACTCTAAGCGCTATGGTGATGGTCAGTGAAGCCCCCAATAGCTTGAACTGCCAGATGGATTTCTGGTGACGGAGGTTGTACTTCCGAGTGTGCTCCGCGGGCAGTCCAAATGAGCATAGGTGTGGTCTGTCGATGTTGTCTGGTCTGATGAGCTAGTGCGGGTGGCTGGGGAAGAGGTATGGGACTCTTGTCTGTAGGGCTTACTGCGAAGGTGGCTGGTCAGGACGTGATACACTCTTGACTGTAGTGCCTCCTGTGTGGGAGATGCATCCCCCTCAATCCGAGACGGCTTGAGCCTAGGTGGGGGAGGGTGTAACGATCCGAGCGAAAGGGGTCCCTCGGGGAACCGATCGGCATCGAGCCGATAGCGCGTGATCGGAGAGCGGGGTACGATGACCTCATTACGTAATCTGGCAAGCTTGGCTGGCGGGGTGCAATCAGACGGGTCGCACCTGTGTGAGGTCATTCTCACACGAACCTATCGTGAGATCAGCTGATACTACACAGAGGCAGTACAATATAATTCAACCCACCCTGGGTTTAAGAGTGGGCTTGCGAATCATTAATGTAACATCTTTTCCGTGCTCATCACGAACGGTCTCCTTGTCTCCAAAACTCTTCCGCTAAGCTAATACCTACAGCCTTTGTGTGAAAGGTTATGGGCAGAGAGAACACCTGTAAGTCCGCAAAGGATTTTTCAATGCACTGTAGAGGTTTCTTAAGTCAGATCTCGACACACCCTTTGGCGCGACTGATACAGGTTCGACAGGAGCGCCTTCCGTTGCGGCAACCAAAAAAACAAGTACGACTGTCTCAAAGAGAAATCAAATATGCAAGAGTAAGCTTTAATTTGAATCAAACAGACAGGACTTCCAGTCCGTGGCTCAGTATTCGGCCAACCAAACCAATCATTACATGGGACATCATTACTGCTTGCCCTACTGGCACATTCTCATATACGGATGAATTGCTTCTCACATCAGCTGGTTACACAGCATCGTCTCAGATATGTTCTGTGCCGGACCTGAGTCCGGCACACTCGTTTCCTTGACGACCAAACAGCACATCTTTGTGAGAGTCAACGAAATATCTAACCACATAGGAATTATCTAATTAAATCGCAACTACATTTTATACCTGTAAGTCCGCAAAGGATTTGTCAATGCACTGTAGAGGTTTCGTAAGTCAGACCTCGACACACCTATTGCCCCAAGCATTACGATTTAGACAGAGCAATGAGCAACATTGCAAACACGGTGTAAATCAAATACATAATGCTATTCTATCCTCTGTCATAATAACAACGTACCCTTTGGCGCGACTGATACAGGTTCGACAGGAGCGCCTTCCGTTGCGGCAACCAAAAAACAAGTACGACTGTCTCAAAGACAAATCAAATATGCAAGAGCAAGCTTCAATTTGCATCAAACAGACAGGACTTCCAGTCCGTGGCTCAGGATTCGGCCAACCAAACGAATGCTGAGGCTGTCGCCTCCAGCAATTAAATACCTGACCGTGTTTGGCGCCCAAGGGACTCGATAAAAGTCGAGTCCCTCAAAACTTGCCACTCCAAAAGGTCCCTAATTGGTAATCCGATACGTATGATGTGTCCTATACAATAAACTAAAGGTCCCATATAATGTACCTAACTAACCACACTGATGGGGCTGCCTAAGAATTAGTTTGACTGACCTCGAATACGTATTTCTGGTTGCTGTTGCATATTTGTTTTGTCTTTGAGACAGTTGTACTTGTTTGGTTGCCGCAACGGAAGGCGCTCCTGTCGAACCTGGATCAGTCGCGCCAAAGGGTACGTTGTCATTATGACAGAGGATAGACTAGCATGATCTACTTGATTTACATCGTATTTGCAAGGTTGCACGTTTCTCTATCTAAATCGTAATGCTTGGGGCAATAGGTGTGTCAAGGTCTGACTTACGAAACCTTTTCAGTATATTGACAAATCCTTTGCGGACTTACAGGTATTAGAATACATCCTCTATGTGTATAGGAATAATATTTTTAGCCTGATGATAACATCGTGAATTCAATGTGGTGTTCAGACCCAAAGGGGCAAGGCCGTGCCGGGCGTACGTCCGGAACACTGCTGTGTCTGAAGAGGGAACACTGAAGCAAATTGTATGTGATGATATTTATCAAACAAATAACACCCCGTGACATAAGTGTTGTAGGTAATGACCTAGATCAGGTAATTACTTAGGGAGCATTACTGTTGGACTTATTCAGAGGTATTCTTCTGACTCATCCTAGGCAAAACAGTCGTGCATGCCAGGCTGCCCTGGACGGCACAACACTGTTGGGCCTTAGGTGCAAACTACTGCATACTTCTTCCAGCTAGTCCTAGGAACTTGGCTGTGAAGCGACATAATTCCTTGACAGACCTCAGTCTTCCTCACGTAACTTCACATAGAGGTTTGGACAACTTTGCATTGACTCACACAGCATCGTGGCAGTCAGTGGAACTTGTTTTTGGGACCTCGAATACGTATTCGAGGTCAGTCAAACTAATTCTTAGGCGGCCACATCAGTGTGTTTAGTTAGGTACAGAAAATGGGACCTTTAGGTATTTTGTCTAGGACACATCATCCGTATTGGATTACCAATTAGGGACCTTTTGGAGTGAGAAGCTTTCAGGGACTCGACTTTTATCGAGTCCCTTGGGCGCCAAACACGGTCAGGTATTTAACTGCTGGAGGCGACAGACTCGTCATTCGTTGGTTGGCCGAATCCTGTGCCACGGAATGGAAGTCCTGTCTGTTTGCTACAAGTTGAAGCTTGCTATTGCATATTTGACTTGTCTTTGAGACAGTCGCACTTGCTTATTGGTTGCCGCAAGGGAAGGCGCTCCTGTCGAACCTGTATCAGTCGCGCGCAAAGGGTACGTTGGCACTTTGACAGATGATAGAATAGCATGATGTATTTGATAACCACTGCATTTGCAATGTTGCTCATTGCTCTGGCTAAATCGTAATGCTTGGGGCAATAGGTGTGTCGAGGTCTGACTGACGAAACCTCTACAGTGCATTGACAAATCCTTTTGCGGACTTACAGGTATTGATGTAGTTGTGATTTAATGAGATAATTCCTATTTGGTTAGATATTTTGTTGACTGTCGCACAGCTGTGCTGTTAGGTCGTCAAGGGAACGAGTGTGCCGGACTCAGGTCCGGCACAGAACATGTCTGAGACGATGCTATGAAACCAGCTGATGTGAGAAGTAATTTATGCGTATATGAGATTGTGCCAGTAGGGCAAGCAGTAATATTGTCCCATGTAATCGATTCGTTGGTTGGCCGAATCCTGTGCCACGGAATGGAAGTCCTGTCTGTTTGCTACAAGTTGAAGCTTGCTATTGCATATTTGACTTGTCTTTGAGACAGTCGCACTTGCTTATTGGTTGCCGCAAGGGAAGGCGCTCCTTTCGAACCTGTATCAGTCGCGTCAAAGGGTGTGTCGAGGTCTGACTGACGAAACCTCTACTGTGCATTGACAAATCCTTTTGCGGACTTACAGGTGTTCTCTCTGCCCATAACCTTTCACAGGTTATGGGCCCACCTGCCCATCGAGCTACGCCGAAGCCAAGGTTGCAGAGTACGAGGAGTCCGCCTTGAATACCTGCTGCACGTCATATCCAGAACGATTCATATCTGCAAAGTGACCCAGACTTGCAGAAACCCATAACCTTTCACACAATGACCCAGTCTGCGGAATCATCTCCAATGGACCAGCTGAACCAACAGCCTCCTGTAAGTCTGGGTGGTCAATCCACAGAACAGGAGAAGACAGCACTCCCAGTGGTTTCGATACTGACAGCCTTACTGCACGAGGACACAACAAAGCCATCAACAACAAATGTTAAGGTAGCCCATCCCTTAATAAAGGATGGGTGGAATTTCAAGTCCTGGCTTTATGATCTGACCACTGCAGCTATCCACAAGGAGTGCACGGAGGCCTTTCAGAAGCCCCTTCCTTTCACGAGAACAAATGCTGCTGCCATGATGCTGATCACTGGCAGTGTCCCAGTGGAGTGGAGTCCTATGTTGACAATGAAGCCCTCTGCCTTTGATGCCCTGTTATACATAGCCAATAAGTTCACTGGAGGACACAACAAGTCTGTTAACCGCCAGTGGCTGCATACACTCAAAACAGAGCACATGACCAGGGAGGAGACGTTCGAGACATTTGTCATGAAAAAATTCATACTTTTCCAGAACCTCCTGGACAACTCCCACTCCATTGACCCCGAAGATGTCACTAATGCTATTGTGGATTGTCTCCCCACTGAGCTAGCACAGTTCAAAGGAGCACTCTATGGGCATTGTTGCGGGCGCTCCTCAGAAGATGTGGTAAAAATCCTGCAGAGCCATGCCTATGGTGCTGGCTTCAATGACCAGCTCCCTCGACCTCTTCCCAAGGCAGCGGCAGTCCTCCCAAAGTCCCAGGACCCTGAGGCAGACCAGTCAGAGCAAGACAGAAAGAGGTCACGAAAAGTCAGGTGCTGGGAGTGTGGGAGCCGTGGACACATCAGCAAGGAGTGCACAAAATGGAAAAAGGGTACTGGAGAGGAGCAAGCTGGCGACAGAAGTAAGCATTCACTGCCAAGTGTTCCCTCTGCATCCAACAGTACCCATGTTCCATGTCCTAAAAACGCAGAAGCCGTTCCTATCTCACTGCCCAGTGTGACGTTTAATGTATTACAGAGTGGTGGGATAGGGCACTCGTGCGAGGAATGGCTTGTGGACTCTGGGGCTACGGTCCACCTGGTTAATGACTTTGGTGTATTGCAGAACCCCACGGTGTACACAGAACCACGTCAACTGCAGTTGGCTACATCAGAGTCTCATGGTTCCATCATTGCTAGTGGGAGTGTGTGTCTGGTGAATGCAGAAGGGCAGTTACTGTGGCTCCATAATGTACAATGTGTTCCACAGGCCAGCACAAATCTATTGTCTGTATCAGCTGGGGTAAGGGATGGTATTCAATTTGTTCCACGTGAGAATGGGACCTACAGCAGTCTGGTGGGACCCATGGGTTTGGAGTGCAGCATTGTAGAAAGATATGGGTTGTATGTTCTGAGGGGAATTTATCCCACCAAATATCAGGTGGCTTGTCAAGTGTGTGTGAACCCTATGTCTGCACATCATGCTGCGCACAAACCTGCACATAACTGCAAGTTGCGAAAACTTTGGCATGAGAGGTTAGGGCATCCTGGGAAGACAGCCACAGAGCGTTTGAGCAGGGAGGAGTTGTGTACTGGGATACCTGTGTCCCTTCTTCCTTGTTCAAAGTGCGATACTCACTGTGACCCTTGTGTTCGGGGAAAGCAGTGTAAACCATCTTTCAAGCCAAGTTCACATGAGCCGCCTCGAGTACTGCATCGAATACATGCGGATACGGTTGGTGCCATGTCAACTCCTGGCGTTGAAGGGGAAAAGTTTTCTGTCACAGTAGTGGATGAGTTGTCTAATTTCGTTTCAGTGTTACCAGTCACTAGCAAGGCTACCATTGCATCTCATTTGACAGACACTATTACATACTGGGAGAGACAGACAGAATCCAAGGTTAAGGCGGTTAGGACTGTGTAACGAGAATCGAACCCGCGACTGCCCAGTCGCTAGGGGGACATCGTAACATCTTGAAAAGAGGTACGATCCAGGTCTTCGATGGAATTCTAAGCGGCTTATGTACCCGAGCCGGACCGGGTCGCCAGGCCCGATCCGCTCGCACGTTACACTCTCCCCCGCTTAGGCCACAATCGTCCTCGATTGTGCTCTTCCCGTCGGATCAGCCTAGACTCGCGTCCCATACCACGAGCCAAGGCAACCCGGCCGACCGGTCACGACGCGCGTCCCATACCACGCGCCATGGCGATCACGTGAAGCATCCCTCGGATAACTCCACCAACTCCGGATCATACGGACCCTGGAATCTCATCCCCCTTACGGGCAAGTCCGTTTTCCCGAGTCTCGCGCGACGGGGAAAAAGCAGCCCTCGTCGCCGATACCAAGTGTAACGAGAATCGAACCCGCGACTGCCCAGTCGCTAGGGGGACATCGTAACATCTTGAAAAGAGGTACGATCCAGGTCTTCGATGGAATTCTAAGCGGCTTATGTACCCGAGCCGGACCGGGTCGCCAGGCCCGATCCGCTCGCACGTTACAGACTGACAGGGGCACAGAGTTCTTGAATAAAACGTTTCATGGGTTCTGTACAGAGAATGGCATTCACACTGAGACCTCTGCCGCGTATACTCCACAGCAGAATGGAGTTGCTGAGAGAATGAATCGAACATAGAAAGAGAAGGCCAGAACATTGCTGTTGGGTGTTCAGGCAGATGAGAGTCTTTGGGTGGATGCAATGCTTACTGCTGCATATTTACATAATGTGATGCCAGTCTCTGGTCAGGAGAAAACCCCATTTGAAATGTTCACTGGCTCTGTCCCTGATCTGTCCCATTTGCGCAAGTGGGGCTGTTTGGCATACGTGAAACATGCCAAACACCAGGTGTCATCTTTGGGTGCACAGTCTGAGGCAGGTATGTTTGTGGGATACTGTCCACACACCAAGGGGTACAAGGTCCGACTGCCTGGTAGGACAGTGGTGTCTCCGAGTGTACATTTTGTGGAGAGCCAGAGTGGTGCGTCTGCCATTGGGCTGCAAGCTGCTTGGCCCGGTCCTGTATCTGCAACCCAGCCTGGATCTAGCCTGGATCCGGACCCAGCCTCACCTCAACCGGGACCCAGCCTGGACCAGGACCTGAATCCTGTGGAATTGGAGACCCCTGCATCCACTGAGGCAACAATTCCCATGGAGGACAACAGTAGCGAGGACGATGAACCCTCCCCAGCTCGCCCTCAAACTGCCCGACTGCATCCAGACCCCACTGCACCCCGCGCACCTTGTGCACCCCCTGCGCGCACTAGGCACTCCAACCTCACTGCACCCTGCGCCCCCGCCGCGTCATCCCCAGTGGCGTCTCCTGGCTCTACAGCGCCTCGTCCAGCATCCTCAAGCCAATCACCTGGAGTCAGTGAGGTGCCCAGGCGCATGCATGCTGCTACCAGGCATGGGACCTCTGCACCAACCACCAGTGGAGGGATTCGCACCATAGCCCGACTGAGACTCATGGCAGTACCACTGGCCAAGTCTCCAACTTCACGCACCCCGGGCGCATTCCCCTGGCCTGGTGGTACGGCACGTTTCCAGCTGCAGCCTGGAGCTTTGACACGTGCAGAGCGTCTGCAGCAACGAAATGCTCGTAAACAGCAACCCAAGTCTGGTGACATCACAGAGCAGGCTGGGATCGAAGCTGCTGATGAAGCTCCTACCACCGTCACTGTACATGATGACATCAGTACAGAAGAAGGGGGGATTACAACGTCCAGGGAACCAGGGGAAGCAGGAGACGTAGGGGAAGCAGGAGAAGCAGAATGTACTGGGAGGGGTACTGGAGTTGACACTGACTCTGCAGTGGAGGGTGATTCAAGTGCTGTTGATCAGTGTAGCGATGACAATGCTGTTGCTATGCATGTACGTGATGAGGCTGTAGGGAGGCTTGTTAATGCAAAATGTGAATCTGATCGTGAAACTCGACTTCGAGTTAGCAATGTGCATGACGCAGTGGACCATTCTGAGATGGTATGTGAACATGAAGAGATGATAACTGCTGCTGCTGTGAGAGAAGATGAGAGCGGGAGTCAGGAAGCACGGAGAGTAGTGGGTCAGATGAGATCCAGAGGCAAGGTTGCATTCTTTGATAATCTGCCATCTGCCACAAGGCAGAGCTCAGATAATCCATGGGCAGGATCTGCCAGGATTGTTAGAGACATTTTGCATGAGCAAGATGGGGCAGAACCCAGTGGGGAGATGCCTTCATGTGTGTTCCGTACCGCGGATTCAGGAGGGGATGCCAGTGAACCTGCCAGTATTGCTTTTCTACGTGCTTGCCTTGCTAGTCCTGCAGGAGTGAGATTTAGCAAGATTCCTGTACCAAGTAACTATCGTGAGGCACGAATGTCTGATCAGTGGGTGTTTTGGGAACAAGCCATGATCGAGGAGAAGAACTCTCTCGATGCTCATGAGTGCTTTGAGTACACTGAAAGACCCAGAGGAAAGAAAGTCATCCCAGTTCACTGGATCTATTCTGTTAAAGTCGATGCCCATGGTAATGTTATAAGGTACAAAGCTCGTCTTGTTGCACAAGGATGTCGTCAAATTCAGGGTATTGATGTGGACGAGGTCTTCGCACCCACCAGTAGCTTTGGGGCTCGACGTGTTCTTCTGTGTAAGGCAGCTGCTGAGGATATGGAAATTCATCAGCTCGATATAAAAACGGCCTTTTTGAATGGGGATCTGGAGGAAGAGGTTTACGTTACTCAACCTCCAGGATTTCACAATGGTGGTCCCCAAGTGTGTCGCTTGCGTAAGGCTCTGTACGGCCTCAAACAAGCTCCACGTGCCTGGTATCATACGCTTGATGCCACACTGGCTAAACATGGATTTACTGCATGCATGTCAGATGCAGGAATCTATGTGTCAAATGTTCCAGGGGAAGATCCTGTGTATTTGGTTCTCTTTGTAGACGACATGCTGATCATGTCAAAGGCTCTCCCACGTGTATTGGCCTTTAAGGAGACTATAGGGAAAGAGTTTTCTATTCATGATCTTGGGGAAGTCAAGGATTTCCTGGGATGTCAGATTGTTCGAGATCGAGAGCGGAAGCTGATGTGGATGAGTAGTGGGCTGAAGATAGATGCATTGGTGGACAGTTTTGGACTTAGTGGTGACACACGGGCCTATGACACACCCATGAGTAAATCATTTGTGCACACCAGTCACTCCACTCAGTCCAATCCCATTGATGGGGCTGGGGTTGCTTTGGAACCCGGGCATCGTTACTGTGAGCTGATTGGCTCTCTTCTGTATTTAGCTAATACCACACGTCCTGATATTGCTCATGCGGTAGGGGTTCTTTCACGGTATAGAGGCACACCTACCACTGCACATATGCAAGAAGGTCTTCGAATGGTCCGGTATTTGAAGGACACTCGGGATCTTGCACTCCAGCTTGGTGGGGGCACATCTCCTCTTGAGGGTTATGTCGATGCCGACTATGCGGGTGATCTAGATATGCGAGCATCCACTACAGGTTTCGTGTTCCAAGTTTATGGTGGGTCAGTTGTTTGGGGCAGCAAGAAACAAAGTGCCACTGCTACATCAACAGTGGAATCAGAGTTTCGAGCTGCTAGTCATGCTGTCAAAGAAGCCATTTGGCTTCGCGGTTTCTTGGAGGAGATTCATGTTGATGTGTGGAAACCTCCTCTGTTCATTGATAACTCTGGGTGTGTTCGGAATTTACGGAATCTTGTAAATTCCAAGTACACCAAGCATGTTGCTGTGGCATTTCACCATGCACGTGCTGCTGTCATTCAGGGTGACGTGGACGTGAAGTATGTACCCACCCAGAAGAATGTGGCGGACATCTTTACGAAACCACTCGTCCCTGTGTTGTTCAAGATTCACCGCAATACACTTGGTGTCGTTTCACGCGAGTGACGTCTTATTTTCCGGCTGGTGTTCACCACGACCGAGTGACCACGGGCAAAGGCGGAGGGTGAGGAGATTAGCTACCTCCTTCACTAGTAACTCCCCCGAAGCACGCCTGACCCAGAAGCATGTACTACAGTGGGCGTTGCCTGAGAAGTAGTACAATAGCTGGACCTCTGAAACGCCCAAGGGGAAGTGTTGTAGGTAATGACCTAGATCAGGTAATTACTTAGGGAGCATTACTGTTGGACTTATTCAGAGGTATTCTTCTGACTCATCCTAGGCAAAACAGTCGTGCATGCCAGGCTGCCCTGGACGGCACAACACTGTTGGGCCTTAGGTGCAAACTACTGCATACTTCTTCCAGCTAGTCCTAGGAACTTGGCTGTGAAGCGACATAATTCCTTGACAGACCTCAGTCTTCCTCACGTAACTTCACATAGAGGTTTGGACAACTTTGCATTGACTCACACAGCATCGTGGCACTCAGTGGAACTTGTTTTTTGGGACCTCGAATACGTCTTCGAGGTCAGTCAAACTAATTCTTAGGCGGCCACATCAGTGTGTTTAATTAGGTACAGAAAATGGGACCTTTAGGTATTTTGTCTAGGACACATCATCCGTATTGGATTACCAATTAGGGACTTTTTGGAATGAGAAGCTTTCAGGGACTCGACTTTTATCGAGTCCCTTGGGCGCCAAACACGGTCAGGTATTTAACTGCTGGAGGCGACAGACTCGTCATTCGTTGGTTGGCCGAATCCTGTGCCACGGAATGGGAGTCCTGTCTGTTTGCTACAAGTTGAAGCTTGCTATTGCATATTTGATTTGTGTTTGAGACAGTCGCACTTGCTTTTTGGTTGCCGCGAAGGAAGGCGCTCCTGTCGAACCTGTATCAGTCGCGCGCAAAGGGTGTGTCGAGGTCTGACTGACGAAACCTCTACAGTGCATTGACAAATCCTTTTGCGGACTTACAGGTGTTCTCTCTGCCCATAACCTTTCACAACATCTCCTCTTGAGGGTTATGTCGATGCAGACTATGCGGGTGATCTAGATATGCGAGCATCCACTACAGGTTTCGTGTTCCAAGTTTATGGTGGGTCAGTTGTTTGGGGCAGCAAGAAACAAAGTGCCACTGCTACATCAACAGTGGAATCAGAGTTTCGAGCTGCTAGTCATGCTGTCAAAGAAGCCATTTGGCTTCGCGGTTTCTTGGAGGAGATTCATGTTGATGTGTGGAAACCTCCTCTGTTCATTGATAACTCTGGGTGTGTTCGGAATTTACGGAATCTTGTAAATTCCAAGTACACCAAGCATGTTGCTGTGGCATTTCACCATGCACGTGCTGCTGTCATTCAGGGTGACGTGGACGTGAAGTATGTACCCACCCAGAAGAATGTGGCGGACATCTTTACGAAACCACTCGTCCCTGTGTTGTTCAAGATTCACCGCAATACACTTGGTGTCGTTTCACGCGAGTGACATCTTATTTTCCGGCTGGTGTTCACCACGACCGAGTGACCACGGGCAAAGGCGGAGGGTGAGGAGATTAGCTACCTCCTTCACTAGTAACTCCCCCGAAGCACGCCTGACCCAGAAGCATGTACTACAGTGGGCGTTGCCTGAGAAGTAGTACAATAGCTGGACCTCTGAAACGTCCAAGGGGAAGTGTTGTAGGTAATGACCTAGATCAGGTAATTACTTAGGGAGCATTACTGTTGGACTCATTCAGAGGTATTCTTCTGACTCATCCTAGGCAAAACAGTCGTGCATGCTAGGCTGCCCTGGACGGCACAACACTGTTGGGCCTTAGGTGCAAACTACTGCATACTTCTTCCAGCTAGTCCTAGGAACTTGGCTGTGAAGCGACATAATTCCTTGACAGACCTCAGTCTTCCTCACGTAACTTCACATAGAGGTTTGGACAACTTTGCATTGACTCACACAGCATCGTGGCACTCAGTGGAACTTGTTTTTTGGGACCTCGAATACGTCTTCGAGGTCAGTCAAACTAATTCTTAGGCGGCCACATCAGTGTGTTTAATTAGGTACAGAAAATGGGACCTTTAGGTATTTTGTCTAGGACACATCATCCGTATTGGATTACCAATTAGGGACTTTTTGGAATGAGAAGCTTTCAGGGACTCGACTTTTATCGAGTCCCTTGGGCGCCAAACACGGTCAGGTATTTAACTGCTGGAGGCGACAGACTCGTCATTCGTTGGTTGGCCGAATCCTGTGCCACGGAATGGAAGTCCTGTCTGTTTGCTACAAGTTGAAGCTTGCTATTGCATATTTGATTTGTGTTTGAGACAGTCGCACTTGCTTTTTGGTTGCCGCAAGGGAAGGCGCTCCTGTCGAACCTGTATCAGTCGCGCGCAAAGGGTACGTTGGCACTTTGACAGATGATAGAATAGCATGATGTATTTGATAACCACTGCATTTGCAATGTTGCTCATTGCTCTGGCTAAATCGTAATGCTTGGGGCAATAGGTGTGTCGAGGTCTGACTGACGAAACCTCTACAGTGCATTGACAAATCCTTTTGCGGACTTACAGGTATTGATGTAGTTGTGATTTAATGAGATAATTCCTATTTGGTTAGATATTTCGCTGACTGTCGCAAAGCTGTGCTGTTCGGTCGTCAAGGGAACGAGTGTGCCGGACTCAGGTCCGGCACAGAACATGTTTGAGACGATGCTATAAAACCAGCTGATGTGAGAAGTAATTTATGCGTATATGAGATTGTGCCAGTAGGGCAAGCAGTAATATTGTCCCATGTAATCGATTCGTTGGTTGGCCGAATCCTGTGCCACGGAATGGAAGTCCTGTCTGTTTGCTACAAGTTGAAGCTTGCTATTGCATATTTGATTTGTGTTTGAGACAGTCGCACTTGCTTTTTGGTTGCCGCAAGGGAAGGCGCTCCTGTCGAACCTGTATCAGTCGCGCGCAAAGGGTGTGTCGAGGTCTGACTGACGAAACCTCTACAGTGCATTGACAAATCCTTTTGCGGACTTACAGGTGTTCTCTCTGCCCATAACCTTTCACAGAGTATCGCACTTTGAACAAGGAAGAAGGGACACAGGTATCCCAGTACACAACTCCTCCCTGCTCAAACGCTCTGTGGCTGTCTTCCCAGGATGCCCTAACCTCTCATGCCAAAGTTTTCGCAACTTGCAGTTATGTGCAGGTTTGTGCGCAGCATGATGTGCAGACATAGGGTTCACACACACTTGACAAGCCACCTGATATTTGGTGGGATAAATTCCCCTCAGAACATACAACCCATATCTTTCTACAATGCTGCACTCCAACCCCATGGGTCCCACCAGACTGCTGTAGGTCCCATTCTCTCGTGGAACAAATTGAATACCATCCCTTACCCCAGCTGATACAGACAAGAGATTTGTGCTGGCCTGTGGAACACATTGTACATTATGGAGCCACAGTAACTGCCCTTCTGCATTCACCAGACACACACTCCCACTAGCAATGATGGAACCATGAGACTCTGATGTAGCCAACTGCAGTTGACGTGGTTCTGTGTACACTGTGGGGTTCTGCAATACACCAAAGTCATTAACCAGGTGGACAGTAGCCCCAGAGTCCACAAGCCATTCCTCGCACGAGTGCCCTATCCCACCACTTTGTAATACATTAAACGTCACACTGGGCAGTGAGATAGGAACGGCTTCTGCGTTTTTAGGACATGGAACATGGGTACTGTTGGATGCAGAGGGAACACTTGGCAGTGAATGCTTACTTCTGTCGCCAGCTTGCTCCTCTCCAGTACCCTTTTTCCATTTTGTGCACTCCTTGCTGATGTGTCCACGGCTCCCACGCTCCCAGCACCTGACTTTTCGTGACCTCTTTCTGTCTTGCTCTGACTGGTCTGCCTCAGGGTCCTGGGACTTTGGGAGGACTGCCGCTGCCTTGGGAAGAGGTCGAGGGAGCTGGTCATTGAAGCCAGCACCATAGGCATGGCTCTGCAGGATTTTTACCACATCTTCTGAGGAGCGCCCGCAACAATGCCCATAGAGTGCTCCTTTGAACTGTGCTAGCTCAGTGGGGAGACAATCCACAATAGCATTAGTGACATCTTCGGGGTCAATGGAGTGGGAGTTGTCCAGGAGGTTCTGGAAAAGTATGAATTTTTTCATGACAAATGTCTCGAACGTCTCCTCCCTGGTCATGTGCTCTGTTTTGAGTGTGTGTAGCCAATGGCGGTTAACAGACTTGTTGTGTCCTCCAGTGAACTTATTGGCTATGTATAACAGGGCATCAAAGGCAGAGGGCTTCATTGTCAACATAGGACTCCACTCCACTGGGACACTGCCAGTGATCAGCATCATGGCAGCAGCATTTGCTCTCGTGAAAGGAAGGGGTTTCTGAAAGGCCTCCGTGCACTCCTTGTGGATAGCTGCAGTGGTCAGATCATAAAGCCAGGACTTGAAAATCCACCCATCCTTTAATAAGGGATGGGCTACCTTAACATTTGTTGTTGATGGCTTTGTTGTGTCCTCGTGCAGTAAGGCCGTCAGTATCGAAACCACTGGGAGTGCTGTCTTCTCCTGTTCTGTGGATTGACCACCCAGACTTACAGGAGGCTGTTGGTTCAGCTGGTCCATTGGAGATGATTCCGCAGACTGGGTCATTGTGTGAAAGGTTATGGGTTTCTGCAAGTCTGGGTCACTTTGCAGATATGAATCGTTCTGGATATGACGTGCAGCAGGTATTCAAGGCGGACTCCTCGTACTCTGCAACCTTGGCTTCGGCGTAGCTCGATGGGCAGGTGGGCCCATAACCTGTGAAAGGTTATGGGCAGAGAGAACACCTGTAAGTCCGCAAAAGGATTTGTCAATGCCCTGTAGAGGTTTCGTCAGTCAGACCTCGACACACCTATTGCCCCAAGCATTACGATTTAGCCAGAGCAATGAGCAACATTGCAAATGCAGTGGTTATCAAATACATCATGCTATTCTATCATCTGTCAAAGTGCCAACGTACCCTTTGCGCGCGACTGATACAGGTTCGACAGGAGCGCCTTCCCTTGCGGCAACCAAAAAGCAAGTGCGACTGTCTCAAACACAAATCAAATATGCAATAGCAAGCTTCAACTTGTAGCAAACAGACAGGACTTCCATTCCGTGGCACAGGATTCGGCCAACCAACGAATGACGAGTCTGTCGCCTCCAGCAGTTAAATACCTGACCGTGTTTGGCGCCCAAGGGACTCGATAAAAGTCGAGTCCCTGAAAGCTTCTCATTCCAAAAAGTCCCTAATTGGTAATCCAATACGGATGATGTGTCCTAGACAAAATACCTAAAGGTCCCATTTTCTGTACCTAATTAAACACACTGATGTGGCCGCCTAAGAATTAGTTTGACTGACCTCGAAGACGTATTCGAGGTCCCAAAAAACAAGTTCCACTGAGTGCCACGATGCTGTGTGAGTCAATGCAAAGTTGTCCAAACCTCTATGTGAAGTTACGTGAGGAAGACTGAGGTCTGTCAAGGAATTATGTCGCTTCACAGCCAAGTTCCTAGGACTAGCTGGAAGAAGTATGCAGTAGTTTGCACCTAAGGCCCAACAGTGTTGTGCCGTCCAGGGCAGCCTGGCATGCACGACTGTTTTGCCTAGGATGAGTCAGAAGAATACCTCTGAATAAGTCCAACAGTAATGCTCCCTAAGTAATTACCTGATCTAGGTCATTACCTACAACAAGAACCCATGAAACGTTTTATTCAAGAACTCTGTTCCCCTGTCAGTCCTAACCGCCTTAACCTTGGATCCTGTCTGTCTCTCCCAGTATGTAATAGTGTCTGTCAAATGAGATGCAATGGTAGCCTTGCTAGTGACTGGTAACCTGAAACGAAATTAGACAACTCATCCACTACTGTGACAGAAAACTTTTCCCCTTCAACGCCAGGAGTTGACATGGCACCAACCGTATCCGCATGTATTCGATGCAGTACTCGAGGCGGCTCATGTGAACTTGGCTTGAAAGATGGTTACACTGCTTTCCCCGAACACAGGGTCACATTGAGTATCGCACTTTGAACAAGGAAGAAGGGACACAGGTATCCCAGTACACAACTCCTCCCTGCTCAAACGCTCTGTGGCTGTCTTCCCAGGATGCCCTAACCTCTCATGCCAAAGTTTTCGCAACTTGCAGTTATGTGCAGGTTTGTGCGCAGCATGATGTGCAGACATAGGGTTCACACACACTTGACAAGCCACCTGATATTTGGTGGGATAAATTCCCCTCAGAACATACAACCCATATCTTTCTACAATGCTGCACTCCCAACCCATGGGTCCCACCAGACTGCTGTAGGTCCCATTCTCACGTGGAACAAATTGAATACCATCCCTTACCCCAGCTGATACAGACAAGAGATTTGTGCTGGCCTGTGGAACACATTGTACATTATGGAGCCACAGTAACTGCCCTTCTGCATTCACCAGACACACACTCCCACTAGCAATGATGGAACCATGAGACTCTGATGTAGCCAACTGCAGTTGACGTGGTTCTGTGTACACTGTGGGGTTCTGCAATACACTGCAATACACTGCAATTCTGCAATACACTGCAATACACTGCAATACACTGCAATACACTGCAATTCTGCAATACACTGCAGTTCTGCAATACACTGCAATACAAGTCATTAACCAGGTGGACAGTAGCCCCAGAGTCCACAAGCCATTCCTCGCACGAGTGCCCTATCCCACCACATTGTAATACATTAAACGTCACACTGGGCAGTGAGATAGGAACGGCTTCTGCGTTTTTAGGACATGGAACATGGGTACTGTTGGATGCAGAGGGAACACTTGGCAGTGAATGCTTACTTCTGTCGCCAGCTTGCTCCTCTCCAGTACCCTTTTTCCATTTTGTGCACTCCTTGCTGATGTGTCCACGGCTCCCACACTCCCAGCACCTGACTTTTCGTGACCTCTTTCTGTCTTGCTCTGACTGGTCTGCCTCAGGGTCCTGGGACTTTGGGAGGACTGCCGCTGCCTTGGGAAGAGGTCGAGGGAGCTGGTCATTGAAGCCAGCACCATAGGCATGGCTCTGCAGGATTTTTACCACATCTTCTGAGGAGCGCCCGCAACAATGCCCATAGAGTGCTCCTTTGAACTGTGCTAGCTCAGTGGGGAGACAATCCACAATAGCATTAGTGACATCTTCGGGGTCAATGGAGTGGGAGTTGTCCAGGAGGTTCTGGAAAAGTATGAATTTTTTCATGACAAATGTCTCGAACGTCTCCTCCCTGGTCATGTGCTCTGTTTTGAGTGTGTGTAGCCAATGGCGGTTAACAGACTTGTTGTGTCCTCCAGTGAACTTATTGGCTATGTATAACAGGGCATCAAAGGCAGAGGGCTTCATTGTCAACATAGGACTCCACTCCACTGGGACACTGCCAGTGATCAGCATCATGGTAGCAGCATTTGCTCTCGTGAAAGGAAGGGGTTTCTGAAAGGCCTCCGTGCACTCCTTGTGGATAGCTGCAGTGGTCAGATCATAAAGCCAGGACTTGAAATTCCACCCATCCTTTAATAAGGGATGGGCTACCTTAACATTTGTTGTTGATGGCTTTGTTGTGTCCTCGTGCAGTAAGGCTGTCAGTATCGAAACCACTGGGAGTGCTGTCTTCTCCTGTTCTGTGGATTGACCACCCAGACTTACAGGAGGCTGTTGGTTCAGCTGGTCCATTGGAGATGATTCCGCAGACTGGGTCATTGTGTGAAAGGTTATGGGTTTCTGCAAGTCTGGGTCACTTTGCAGATATGAATCGTTCTGGATATGACGTGCAGCAGGTATTCAAGGCGGACTCCTCGTACTCTGCAACCTTGGCTTCGGCGTAGCTCGATGGGCAGGTGGGCCCATAACCTGTGAAAGGTTATGGGCAGAGAGAACACCTGTAAGTCCGCAAAAGGATTTGTCAATGCACTGTAGAGGTTTCGTCAGTCAGACCTCGACACACCCTTTGCGCGCGACTGATACAGGTTCGACAGGAGCGCCTTCCCTTGCGGCAACCAAAAAGCAAGTGCGACTGTCTCAAACACAAATCAAATATGCAATAGCAAGCTTCAACTTGTAGCAAACAGACAGGACTTCCATTCCGTGGCACAGGATTCGGCCAACCAACGAATGACGAGTCTGTCGCCTCCAGCAGTTAAATACCTGACCGTGTTTGGCGCCCAAGGGACTCGATAAAAGTCGAGTCCCTGAAAGCTTCTCATTCCAAAAAGTCCCTAATTGGTAATCCAATACGGATGATGTGTCCTAGACAAAATACCTAAAGGTCCCATTTTCTGTACCTAATTAAACACACTGATGTGGCCGCCTTAGAATTAGTTTGACTGACCTCGAAGACGTATTCGAGGTCCCAAAAAACAAGTTCCACTGAGTGCCACGATGCTGTGTGAGTCAATGCAAAGTTGTCCAAACCTCTATGTGAAGTTACGTGAGGAAGACTGAGGTCTGTCAAGGAATTATGTCGCTTCACAGCCAAGTTCCTAGGACTAGCTGGAAGAAGTATGCAGTAGTTTGCACCTAAGGCCCAACAGTGTTGTGCCGTCCAGGGCAGCCTGGCATGCACGACTGTTTTGCCTAGGATGAGTCAGAAGAATACCTCTGAATAAGTCCAACAGTAATGCTCCCTAAGTAGTTACCTGATCTAGGTCATTACCTACAACAGAATGCCATTCTCTGTACAGAACCATGAAACGTTTTATTCAAGAACTCTGTGCCCCTGTCAGTCCTAACCGCCTTAACCTTGGATTCTGTCTGTCTCTCCCAGTATGTAATAGTGTCTGTCAAATGAGATGCAATGGTAGCCTTGCTAGTGACTGGTAACACTGAAACGAAATTAGACAACTCATCCACTACTGTGACAGAAAACTTTCCCCTTCAACGCCAGGAGTTGACATGGCACCAACCGTATCCGCATGTATTCGATGCAGTACTCGAGGCGGCTCATGTGAACTTGGCTTGAAAGATGGTTTACACTGCTTTCCCGAACACAAGGGTCACAGTGAGTATCGCACTTTGAACAAGGAAGAAGGGACACAGGTATCCCAGTACACAACTCCTCCCTGCTCAAACGCTCTGTGGCTGTCTTCCCAGGATGCCCTAACCTCTCATGCCAAAGTTTTCGCAACTTGCAGTTATGTGCAGGTTTGTGCGCAGCATGATGTGCAGACATAGGGTTCACACACACTTGACAAGCCACCTGATATTTGGTGGGATAAATTCCCCTCAGAACATACAACCCATATCTTTCTACAATGCTGCACTCCCAACCCATGGGTCCCACCAGACTGCTGTAGGTCCCATTCTCACGTGGAACAAATTGAATACCATCCCTTACCCCAGCTGATACAGACAAGAGATTTGTGCTGGCCTGTGGAACACATTGTACATTATGGAGCCACAGTAACTTCCCTTTTGCATTCACCAGACACACACTCCCACTAGCAATGATGGAACCATGAGACTCTGATGTAGCCAACTGCAGTTGACGTGGTTCTGTGTACACTGTGGGGTTCTGCAATACACCAAAGTCATTAACCAGGTGGACAGTAGCCCCAGAGTCCACAAGCCATTCCTCGCACGAGTGCCCTATCCCACCACTTTGTAATACATTAAACGTCACACTGGGCAGTGAGATAGGAACGGCTTCTGCGTTTTTAGGACATGGAACATGGGTACTGTTGGATGCAGAGGGAACACTTGGCAGTGAATGCTTACTTCTGTCGCCAGCTTGCTCCTCTCCAGTACCCTTTTTCCATTTTGTGCACTCCTTGCTGATGTGTCCACGGCTCCCACACTCCCAGCACCTGACTTTTCGTGACCTCTTTCTGTCTTGCTCTGACTGGTCTGCCTCAGGGTCCTGGGACTTTGGGAGGACTGCCGCTGCCTTGGGAAGAGGTCGAGGGAGCTGGTCATTGAAGCCAGCACCATAGGCATGGCTCTGCAGGATTTTTACCACATCTTCTGAGGAGCGCCCGCAACAATGCCCATAGAGTGCTCCTTTGAACTGTGCTAGCTCAGTGGGGAGACAATCCACAATAGCATTAGTGACATCTTCGGGGTCAATGGAGTGGGAGTTGTCCAGGAGGTTCTGGAAAAGTATGAATTTTTTCATGACAAATGTCTCGAACGTCTCCTCCCTGGTCATGTGCTCTGTTTTGAGTGTGTGTAGCCACTGGCGGTTAACAGACTTGTTGTGTCCTCCAGTGAACTTATTGGCTATGTATAACAGGGCATCAAAGGCAGAGGGCTTCATTGTCAACATAGGACTCCACTCCACTGGGACACTGCCAGTGATCAGCATCATGGCAGCAGCATTTGCTCTCGTGAAAGGAAGGGGTTTCTGAAAGGCCTCCGTGCACTCCTTGTGGATAGCTGCAGTGGTCAGATCATAAAGCCAGGACTTGAAATTCCACCCATCCTTTAATAAGGGATGGGCTACCTTAACATTTGTTGTTGATGGCTTTGTTGTGTCCTCGTGCAGTAAGGCTGTCAGTATCGAAACCACTGGGAGTGCTGTCTTCTCCTGTTCTGTGGATTGACCACCCAGACTTACAGGAGGCTGTTGGTTCAGCTGGTCCATTGGAGATGATTCCGCAGACTGGGTCATTGTGTGAAAGGTTATGGGTTTCTGCAAGTCTGGGTCACTTTGCAGATATGAATCGTTCTGGATATGACGTGCAGCAGGTATTCAAGGCGGACTCCTCGTACTCTGCAACCTTGGCTTCGGCGTAGCTCGATGGGCAGGTGGGCCCATAACCTGTGAAAGGTTATGGGCAGAGAGAACACCTGTAAGTCCGCAAAAGGATTTGTCAATGCACTTGTAGAGGTTTCGTCAGTCAGACCTCGACACACCCTTTGCGCGCGACTGATACAGGTTCGACAGGAGCGCCTTCCCTTGCGGCAACCAAAAAGCAAGTCTCAAACACAAATCAAATATGCAATAGCAAGCTTCAACTTGTAGCAAACAGACAGGACTTCCATTCCGTGGCACAGGATTCGGCCAACCAACGAATCGATTACATGGGACAATATTACTGCTTGCCCTACTGGCACAATCTCATATACGCATAAATTACTTCTCACATCAGCTGGTTTTATAGCATCGTCTCAAACATGTTCTGTGCCGGACCTGAGTCCGGCACACTCGTTCCCTTGACGACCTAACAGCACAGCTTTGCGACAGTCACCGAAATATCTAACCAAATAGGAATTATCTCATTAAATCACAACTACATCAATACCTGTAAGTCCGCAAAAGGATTTGTCAATGCACTGTAGAGGTTTCGTCAGTCAGACCTCGACACACCTATTGCCCCAAGCATTACGATTTAGCCAGAGCAATGAGCAACATTGCAAATGCAGTGGTTATCAAATACATCATGCTATTCTATCATCTGTCAAAGTGCCAACGTACCCTTTGCGCGCGACTGATACAGGTTCGACAGGAGCGCCTTCCCTTGCGGCAACCAAAAAGCAAGTGCGACTGTCTCAAACACAAATCAAATATGCAATAGCAAGCTTCAACTTGTAGCAAACAGACAGGACTTCCATTCCGTGGCACAGGATTCGGCCAACCAACGAATGACGAGTCTGTCGCCTCCAGCAGTTAAATACCTGACCGTGTTTGGCGCCCAAGGGACTCGATAAAAGTCGAGTCCCTGAAAGCTTCTCATTCCAAAAAGTCCCTAATTGGTAATCCAATACGGATGATGTGTCCTAGACAAAATACCTAAAGGTCCCATTTTCTGTACCTAATTAAACACACTGATGTGGCCGCCTAAGAATTAGTTTGACTGACCTCGAAGACGTATTCGAGGTCCCAAAAAACAAGTTCCACTGAGTGCCACGATGCTGTGTGAGTCAATGCAAAGTTGTCCAAACCTCTATGTGAAGTTACGTGAGGAAGACTGAGGTCTGTCAAGGAATTATGTCGCTTCACAGCCAAGTTCCTAGGACTAGCTGGAAGAAGTATGCAGTAGTTTGCACCTAAGGCCCAACAGTGTTGTGCCGTCCAGGGCAGCCTGGCATGCACGACTGTTTTGCCTAGGATGAGTCAGAAGAATACCTCTGAATAAGTCCAACAGTAATGCTCCCTAAGTAATTACCTGATCTAGGTCATTACCTACAACAGAATCGTTCTGGATATGACGTGCAGCAGGTATTCAAGGCGGACTCCTCGTACTCTGCAACCTTGGCTTCGGCGTAGCTCGATGGGCAGGTGGGCCCATAACCTGTGACAGGTTATGGGCAGATAGAACACCTGTAAGTCTGCAAAAGGATTTGTCAATGCACTGTAGAGGTTTCGTCATTCAGACCTCGACACACCCTTTGCGCGCGACTGATACAGGTTCGACAGGAGCGCCTTCCCTTGCGGCAACCAAAAAGCAAGTGCGACTGTCTCAAACACAAATCAAATATGCAATAGCAAGCTTCAACTTGTAGCAAACAGACAGGACTTCCATTCCGTGGCACAGGATTCGGCCAACCAACGAATCGATTACATGGGACAATATTACTGCTTGCCCTACTGGCACAATCTCATATACGCATAAATTACTTCTCACATCAGCTGGTTTTATAGCATCGTCTCAAACATGTTCTGTGCCGGACCTGAGTCCGGCACACTCGTTCCCTTGACGACCTAACAGCACAGCTTTGCGACAGTCAGCGAAATATCTAACCAAATAGGAATTATCTCATTAAATCACAACTACATCAATACCTGTAAGGATTTGTCAATGCACTGCAGAGGTTTCGTCAGTCAGACCTCGACACACCTATTGCCCCAAGCATTACGATTTAGCCAGAGCAATGAGCAACATTGCAAATGCAGTGGTTATCAAATACATCATGCTATTCTATCATCTGTCAAAGTGCCAACGTACCCTTTGCGCGCGACTGATACAGGTTCGACAGGAGCGCCTTCCCTTGCGGCAACCAAAAAGCAAGTGCGACTGCCACACTGGCTAAACATGGATTTACTGCATGCATGTCAGATGCAGGAATCTATGTGTCAAATGTTCCAGGGGAAGATCCTGTGTATTTGGTTCTCTTTGTAGACGACATGCTGATCATGTCAAAGGCTCTCCCACGTGTATTGGCCTTTAAGGAGACTATAGGGAAAGAGTTTTCTATTCATGATCTTGGGGAAGTCAAGGATTTCCTGGGATGTCAGATTGTTCGAGATCGAGAGCGGAAGCTGATGTGGATGAGTAGTGGGCTGAAGATAGATGCATTGGTGGACAGTTTTGGACTTAGTGGTGACACACGGGCCTATGACACACCCATGAGTAAATCATTTGTGCACACCAGTCACTCCACTCAGTCCAATCCCATTGATGGGGCTGGGGTTGCTTTGGAACCCGGGCATCGTTACTGTGAGCTGATTGGCTCTCTTCTGTATTTAGCTAATACCACACGTCCTGATATTGCTCATGCGGTAGGGGTTCTTTCACGGTATAGAGGCACACCTACCACTGCACATATGCAAGAAGGTCTTCGAGTGGTCCGGTATTTGAAGGACACTCGGGATCTTGCACTCCAGCTTGGTGGGGGCACATCTCCTCTTGAGGGTTATGTCGATGCCGACTATGCGGGTGATCTAGATATGCGAGCATCCACTACAGGTTTCGTGTTCCAAGTTTATGGTGGGTCAGTTGTTTGGGGCAGCAAGAAACAAAGTGCCACTGCTACATCAACAGTGGAATCAGAGTTTCGAGCTGCTAGTCATGCTGTCAAAGAAGCCATTTGGCTTCGCGGTTTCTTGGAGGAGATTCATGTTGATGTGTGGAAACCTCCTCTGTTCATTGATAACTCTGGGTGTGTTCGGAATTTACGGAATCTTGTAAATTCCAAGTACACCAAGCATGTTGCTGTGGCATTTCACCATGCACGTGCTGCTGTCATTCAGGGTGACGTGGACGTGAAGTATGTACCCACCCAGAAGAATGTGGCGGACATCTTTACGAAACCACTCGTCCCTGTGTTGTTCAAGATTCACCGCAATACACTTGGTGTCGTTTCACGTGAGTGACGTCTTACTTTCCGGCTGGTGTTCACCACGACCGAGTGACCACGGGCAAAGGCGGAGGGTGAGGAGATTAGCTACCTCCTTCACTAGTAACTCCCCCGAAGCACGCCTGACCCAGAAGCATGTACTACAGTGGGCGTTGCCTGAGAAGTAGTACAATAGCTGGACCTCTGAAACGTCCAAGGGGAAGTGTTGTAGGTAATGACCTAGATCAGGTAATTACTTAGGGAGCATTACTGTTGGACTTATTCAGAGGTATTCTTCTGACTCATCCTAGGCAAAACAGTCGTGCATGCCAGGCTGCCCTGGACGGCACAACACTGTTGGGCCTTAGGTGCAAACTACTGCATACTTCTTCCAGCTAGTCCTAGGAACTTGGCTGTGAAGCGACATAATTCCTTGACAGACCTCAGTCTTCCTCACGTAGCTTCACATAGAGGTTTGGACAACTTTGCATTGACTCACACAGCATCGTGGCACTCAGTGGAACTTGTTTTTTGGGACCTCGAATACGTCTTCGAGGTCAGTCAAACTAATTCTTAGGCGGCCACATCAGTGTGTTTAATTAGGTACAGAAAATGGGACCTTTAGGTATTTTGTCTAGGACACATCATCCGTATTGGATTACCAATTAGGGACTTTTTGGAATGAGAAGCTTTCAGGGACTCGACTTTTATCGAGTCCCTTGGGCGCCAAACACGGTCAGGTATTTAACTGCTGGAGGCGACAGACTCGTCATTCGTTGGTTGGCCGAATCCTGTGCCACGGAATGGAAGTCCTGTCTGTTTGCTACAAGTTGAAGCTTGCTATTGCATATTTGATTTGTGTTTGAGACAGTCGCACTTGCTTTTTGGTTGCCGCAAGGGAAGGCGCTCCTGTCGAACCTGTATCAGTCGCGCGCAAAGGGTACGTTGGCACTTTGACAGATGATAGAATAGCATGATGTATTTGATAACCACTGCATTTGCAATGTTGCTCATTGCTCTGGCTAAATCGTAATGCTTGGGGCAATAGGTGTGTCGAGGTCTGACTGACGAAACCTCTACAGTGCATTGACAAATCCTTTTGCGGACTTACAGGTATTGATGTAGTTGTGATTTAATGAGATAATTCCTATTTGGTTAGATATTTCGCTGACTGTCGCAAAGCTGTGCTGTTCGGTCGTCAAGGGAACGAGTGTGCCGGACTCAGGTCCGGCACAGAACATGTTTGAGACGATGCTATAAAACCAGCTGATGTGAGAAGTAATTTATGCGTATATGAGATTGTGCCAGTAGGGCAAGCAGTAATATTGTCCCATGTAATCGATTCGTTGGTTGGCCGAATCCTGTGCCACGGAATCGAAGTCCTGTCTGTTTGCTACAAGTTGAAGCTTGCTATTGCATATTTGATTTGTGTTTGAGACAGTCGCACTTGCTTTTTGGTTGCCGCAAGGGAAGGCGCTCCTGTCGAACCTGTATCAGTCGCGCGCAAAGGGTGTGTCGAGGTCTGACTGACGAAACCTCTACAGTGCATTGACAAATCCTTTTGCGGACTTACAGGTGTTCTCTCTGCCCATAACCTTTCACAGAGTATCGCACTTTGACAAGGAAGAAGGGACACAGGTATCCCAGTACACAACTCCTCCCTGCTCAAACGCTCTGTGGCTGTCTTCCCAGGATGCCCTAACCTCTCATGCCAAACTTGCAGTTATGTGCAGGTTTGTGCGCAGCATGATGTGCAGACATAGGGTTCACACACACTTGACAAGCCACCTGATATTTGGTGGGATAAATTCCCCTCAGAACATACAACCCATATCTTTCTACAATGCTGCACTCCAACCCATGGTCCACCAGACTGCTGTAGGTCCATTCTCACGTGGAACAAATTGAATACCATCCCTTACCCCAGCTGATACAGACAAGAGATTTGTGCTGGCCTGTGGAACACATTGTACATTATGGAGCCACAGTAACTGCCCTTCTGCATTCACCAGACACACACTCCCACTAGCAATGATGGAACCATGAGACTCTGATGTAGCCAACTGCAGTTGACGTGGTTCTGTGTACACTGTGGGGTTCTGCAATACACCAAAGTCATTAACCAGGTGGACAGTAGCCCCAGAGTCCACAAGCCATTCCTCGCACGAGTGCCTATCCCACCACTTTGTAATACATTAAACGTCACACTGGGCAGTGAGATAGGAACGGCTTCTGCGTTTTTAGGACATGGAACATGGGTACTGTTGGATGCAGAGGGAACACTTGGCAGTGAATGCTTACTTCTGTCGCCAGCTTGCTCCTCTCCAGTACCTTTTTCCATTTTGTGCACTCCTTGCTGATGTGTCCACGGCTCCCACACTCCAGCACCTGACTTTTCGTGACCTCTTTCTGTCTTGCTCTGACTGTCTGCCTCAGGTCCTGGGACTTTGGGAGGACTGCCGCTGCCTTGGTGTTGTAGGTAATGACCTAGATCAGGTAATTACTTAGGGAGCATTACTGTTTGTTGTAAGTAATGACCTAGATCAGGTAATTACACAGGGAGCATTACCGTTGGACTTATTCAGAGGTATTCTTCTGACTCATCCTAGGCAAAACAGTCGTGCATGCCAGGCTGCCCTGGACGGCACAACACTGTTGGGCCTTAGGTGCAAACTACTGCATACTTCTTCCAGCTAGTCCTAGGAACTTGGCTGTGAAGCGACATAATTCCTTGACAGACCTCAGTCTTCCTCACGTAACTTCACATAGAGGTTTGGACAACTTTGCATTGACTCACACAGCATCGTGGCACTCAGTGGAACTTGTTTTTGGGACCTCGAATACGTCTTCGAGGTCAGTCAAACTAATTCTTAGGCGGCCACATCAGTGTGTTTAATTAGGTACAGAAAATGGGACCTTTAGGTATTTTGTCTAGGACACATCATCCGTATTGGATTACCAATTAGGGACCTTTTGGAATGAGAAGCTTTCAGGGACTCGACTTTTATCGAGTCCCTTGGGCGCCAAACACGGTCAGGTATTTAACTGCTGGAGGCGACAGACTCGTCATTCGTTGGTTGGCCGAATCCTGTGCCACGGAATGGAAGTCCTGTCTGTTTGCTACAAGTTGAAGCTTGCTATTGCATATTTGATTTGTGTTTGAGACAGTCGCACTTGCTTTTTGGTTGCCGCAAGGGAAGGCGCTCCTGTCGAACCTGTATCAGTCGCGCGCAAAGGGTACGTTGGCACTTTGACAGATAATAGAATAGCATGATGTATTTGATAACCACTGCATTTGCAATGTTGCTCATTGCTCTGGCTAAATCGTAATGCTCGGGGCAATAGGTGTGTCGAGGTCTGACTGACGAAACCTCTACAAGTGCATTGACAAATCCTTTTGCGGACTTACAGGTATTGATGTAGTTGTGAGTTAATGATATAATTCCTATTTGGTTAGATATTTCGTTGACTGTCGCAAAGCTGTGCTATTAGGTCGTCAAGGGAACGAGTGTGCCGGACTCAGGTCCGGCACAGAACATGTTTGAGACGATGCTATAAAACCAGCTAATGTGAGAAGTAATTTATGCGTATATGAGATTGTGCCAGTAGGGCAAGCAGTAATATTGTCCCATGTAATCAATTCGTTGGTTGGCCGAATCCTGTGCCACGGAATGGAAGTCGTGTCTGTTTGCTACAAGTTGAAGCTTGCTATTGCATATTTGATTTGTGTTTGAGACAGTCGCACTTGCTTTTTGGTTGCCGCAAGGGAAGGCGCTCCTGTCGAACCTGTATCAGTCGCGCGCAAAGGGTGTGTCGAGGTCTGACTGACGAAACCTCTACAAGTGCATTGACAAATCCTTTTGCGGACTTACAGGTGTTCTCTCTGCCCATAACCTTTCACAGGTTATGGGCCCACCTGCCCATCGAGCTACGCCGAAGCCAAGGTTGCAGAGTACGAGGAGTCCGCCTTGAATACCTGCTGCACGTCATATCCAGAACGATTCATATCTGCAAAGTGACCCAGACCTGCAGAAACCCATAACCTTTCACACAATGACCCAGTCTGCGGAATCATCTCCAATGGACCAGCTGAACCAACAGCCTCCTGTAAGTCTGGGTGGTCAATCCACAGAACAGGAGAAGACAGCACTCCCAGTGGTTTCGATACTGACAGCCTTACTGCACGAGGACACAACAAAGCCATCAACAACAAATGTTAAGGTAGCCCATCCCTTATTAAAGGATGGGTGGAATTTCAAGTCCTGGCTTTATGATCTGACCACTGCAGCCATCCACAAGGAGTGCACGGAGGCCTTTCAGAAACCCCTTCCTTTCACGAGAGCAAATGCTGCTGCCATGATGCTGATCACTGGCAGTGTCCCAGTGGAGTGGAGTCCTATGTTGACAATGAAGCCCTCTGCCTTTGATGCCCTGTTATACATAGCCAATAAGTTCACTGGAGGACACAACAAGTCTGTTAACCGCCAGTGGCTACACACACTCAAAACAGAGCACATGACCAGGGAGGAGACGTTCGAGACATTTGTCATGAAAAAATTCATACTTTTCCAGAACCTCCTGGACAACTCCCACTCCATTGACCCCGAAGATGTCACTAATGCTATTGTGGATTGTCTCCCCACTGAGCTAGCACAGTTCAAAGGAGCACTCTATGGGCATTGTTGCGGGCGCTCCTCAGAAGATGTGGTAAAAATCCTGCAGAGCCATGCCTATGGTGCTGGCTTCAATGACCAGCTCCCTCGACCTCTTCCCAAGGCAGCGGCAGTCCTCCCAAAGTCCCAGGACCCTGAGGCAGACCAGTCAGAGCAAGACAGAAAGAGGTCACGAAAAGTCAGGTGCTGGGAGTGTGGGAGCCGTGGACACATCAGCAAGGAGTGCACAAAATGGAAAAAGGGTACTGGAGAGGAGCAAGCTGGCGACAGAAGTAAGCATTCACTGCCAAGTGTTCCCTCTGCATCCAACAGTACCCATGTTCCATGTCCTAAAAACGCAGAAGCCGTTCCTATCTCACTGCCCAGTGTGACGTTTAATGTATTACAAAGTGGTGGGATAGGGCACTCGTGCGAGGAATGGCTTGTGGACTCTGGGGCTACTGTCCACCTGGTTAATGACTTTGGTGTATTGCAGAACCCCACAGTGTACACAGAACCACGTCAACTGCAGTTGGCTACATCAGAGTCTCATGGTTCCATCATTGCTAGTGGGAGTGTGTGTCTGGTGAATGCAGAAGGGAAGTTACTGTGGCTCCATAATGTACAATGTGTTCCACAGGCCAGCACAAATCTCTTGTCTGTATCAGCTGGGGTAAGGGATGGTATTCAATTTGTTCCACGTGAGAATGGGACCTACAGCAGTCTGGTGGGACCCATGGGTTGGGAGTGCAGCATTGTAGAAAGATATGGGTTGTATGTTCTGAGGGGAATTTATCCCACCAAATATCAGGTGGCTTGTCAAGTGTGTGTGAACCCTATGTCTGCACATCATGCTGCGCACAAACCTGCACATAACTGCAAGTTGCGAAAACTTTGGCATGAGAGGTTAGGGCATCCTGGGAAGACAGCCACAGAGCGTTTGAGCAGGGAGGAGTTGTGTACTGGGATACCTGTGTCCCTTCTTCCTTGTTCAAAGTGCGATACTCACTGTGACCCTTGTGTTCGGGGAAAGCAGTGTAAACCATCTTTCAAGCCAAGTTCACATGAGCCGCCTCGAGTACTGCATCGAATACATGCGGATACGGTTGGTGCCATGTCAACTCCTGGCGTTGAAGGGGAAAAGTTTTCTGTCACAGTAGTGGATGAGTTGTCTAATTTCGTTTCAGTGTTACCAGTCACTAGCAAGGCTACCATTGCATCTCATTTGACAGACACTATTACATACTGGGAGAGACAGACAGAATCCAAGGTTAAGGCGGTTAGGACTGACAGGGGCACAGAGTTCTTGAATAAAACGTTTCATGGGTTCTGTACAGAGAATGGCATTCACACTGAGACCTCTGCCGCGTATACTCCACAGCAGAATGGAGTTGCTGAGAGAATGAATCGAACATTGAAAGAGAAGGCCAGAACATTGCTGTTGGGTGTTCAGGCAGATGAGAGTCTTTGGGTGGATGCAATGCTTACTGCTGCATATTTACATAATGTGATGCCAGTCTCTGGTCAGGAGAAAACCCCATTTGAAATGTTCACTGGCTCTGTCCCTGATCTGTCCCATTTGCGCAAGTGGGCTGTTTGGCATACGTGAAACATGCCAAACACCAGGTGTCATCTTTGGGTGCACAGTCTGAGGCAGGTATGTTTGTGGGATACTGTCCACACACCAAGGGGTACAAGGTCCGACTGCCTGGTAGGACAGTGGTGTCTCCGAGTGTACATTTTGTGGAGAGCCAGAGTGGTGCGTCTGCCATTGGGCTGCAAGCTGCTGGGCCCGGTCCTGTATCTGCAACCCAGCCTGGATCTAGCCTGGATCCGGACCCAGCCTCACCTCAACCGGGACCCAGCCTGGACCAGGACCTGAATCCTGTGGAATTGGAGACCCCTGCATCCACTGAGGCAACAATTCCCATGGAGGACAACAGTAGCGAGGACGATGAACCCTCCCCAGCTCGCCCTCAAACTGCCCGACTGCATCCAGACCCCACTGCACCCCGCGCACCTTGTGCACCCCCTGCGCGCACTAGGCACTCCAACCTCACTGCACCCTGCGCCCCCGCCGCGTCATCCCCAGTGGCGTCTCCTGGCTCTACAGCGCCTCGTCCAGCATCCTCAAGCCAATCACCTGGAGTCAGTGAGGTGCCCAGGCGCATGCATGCTGCTACCAGGCATGGGACCTCTGCACCAACCACCAGTGGAGGGATTCGCACCATAGCCCGACTGAGACTCATGGCAGTACCACTGGCCAAGTCTCCAACTTCACGCACCCCGGGCGCATTCCCCTGGCCTGGTGGTACGGCACGTTTCCAGCTGCAGCCTGGAGCTTTGACACGTGCAGAGCGTCTGCAGCAACGAAATGCTCGTAAACAGCAACCCAAGTCTGGTGACATCACAGAGCAGGCTGGGATCGAAGCTGCTGATGAAGCTCCTACCACCGTCACTGTACATGATGACATCAGTACAGAAGAAGGGGGATTACAACGTCCAGGGAACCAGGGGAAGCAGGAGACGTAGGGGAAGCAGGAGAAGCAGAATGTACTGGGAGGGTACTGGAGTTGACACTGACTCTGCAGTGGAGGGTGATTCAAGTGCTGTTGATCAGTGTAGCGATGACAATGCTGTTACTATGCATGTACGTGATGAGGCTGTAGGAGGCTGTTAATGCAAATGTGAATCTGATCGTGAAACTCGACTTCGAGTTAGCAATGTGCATGACCAGTGGACCATTCTGAGATGGTATGTGAACATGAAGAGATGATAACTGCTGCTGCTGTGGAGAAGATGAGAGCGGAGTCAGGAAGACGGGAGTAGGGGCAGATGAGATCCAGAGGCAAGGCATTCTTTAATTGCATCTGACAGGCAGAGTCAGATCATGGCAGGATAGTGAGGT
>KV908458.1:0-20000 GCA_002005505.1 Botryococcus braunii
GTGTAGGGAGCCAAAGGGTCTCAATTTAGTCTCCTGGATGCACAGAATTCTTATGAACGTCGGCGTTCAGAAATTCAGTTCCATGGTCACACCGGATACACTTCACTTTTTTTCTTGGTCTGCCAATATAGTAGGAGGTCCCGCACTGCACTAGTTACTGCAGCAGGGATATGGGACCACAGTGTCTATATGGACTCTGTCAAGTGATTCAACATTATCCAAATGGGGCGAGCAGTCTTTCCTTCTATACATGCTTCGCAGTACACTGACAATGGAGCAGGGCATAGGGATGTATCAATTCTGAGACCAGTCCTCATTGGTTAAGCGCTGCATCCATGTTTCCCTGGATGTCCATTCTGCTATCCAGAGTCTCGTCGGCACAGTTGTGTGAGTTTGGGTGGAGTTTTGGACTTCACAGCAGCAGCAACTCTTCTGATGTTAACACTGGGACTCAGGGCTACAACGTGATGAATGTAAAATAGCCCTTTCTCTGCACTGATCCGAGCCCTCCAGCTGTTTGGACCACACACTTCAGTGAACGCTCCAACATTATCTGTGTGAAATACTGCCCCATCCCGCAAAGCTGCAGATACTGACAGTATGTTTGAGGTGGCAGAAGGAACACACTGAACATGATGTATCCACAGGGGAACTCCCAGGCGACTGAGTATATAGACTGAGCCAGATGCTACAACTCCACCAGTGGCATCTAAAGTGGCCAGATGTAATGGGATAGGTTTGGCATGTACAGTTGGATTGTGTAGCAGGGTCACGTCATTCACCAGGTGTACAGATGCTCCATTGTCCACCAGCCAGGATTGCAGAGACGATTTTCTGACAGGAGTCTCCAGGTTGTTGAGGGAAATTATGTATGGCATACCTCCAGGTGGTGGATGTGGGGGAGCTGGGGGTTGAAACCAAGCCGGAAACGCTTCCAGTCCAGGGTGAGCCAGCTGGGCTGCAGGAGGGTGTGGGCCACCCATAGGAGGAGGTCCCTGTGGCCACATTCCCTGCAGTTGTTGGACCGCTGCCACTACGTTCCGTTGGGTCTCCTCGTCCCGCTTCCTCTTGCGACAGTCCCTCCAATAGTGTCCCCTCTTGTTGCAGTAATTGCAGATGCCCTTTGTCGCTGACTTGGTCTCAGAGACAGCTGGCTGGGCCTGCTGATGGGCTGCGCTGGCAGCTGGTGGGGTATTAATTCCGCTGGGTCCCTGTCCAAGTGCCAAGACCCTGGGCTGGCAGGGGGCATACTCGTCGAAGCCCACAGCAGCTGCAGTGTTGCGCAGAAGATCAGCCAGCTTCTCCAGGGGATGTGCTGCAGCTGTTGTTATCATTCGTGGCTCTTAAGCTGCATCTGGCAAGCCCTGCGCGATCTGGGTTGCAACGTGTGTATCCAGTAAGGCATGGTTGTTCCTGTCAAGGCATGCCTTCTGGTTGATCATTCGGTTGACATATTGTGAGATTGTCTCATCATGTTTCATTCCCTGACCCATTTCTTGGAGCCAGTCTGTATTGGCCTGGATATTATGCCCACCAATAAACTTTCTGCAGATGAACTCAAATGCATCATAAGCAGAGGGCAGATTAGACAGAGGTCCCAGCCATTCCTCTGGGGCTGACTCATAAAGTAGCAGCATTGCAGCTGCATCATTTGCAATACCAGGCATGGCCTCTAGGATGGCAGGTAGGGACCCTTTTGACTCGTTTGCTGCCAGAAATGTATTCTTCCACACGATAATATTTGTCCCCCGTTCCTTCAATTTTATGTGTACCTTGACAGTTGTTGGGATAATCTTGGGCAACTCATCTCCGCTGCCTCTTGAAGTGCTGGGGGTGCAAGGTTCTCTGTTGGGCGTGGATGAGGCTGGTTCACTGCTTGACGTTGAGGCTCCATTGGCTGATGATCCTTTCTTCTTGGAAGTCATAGTTTGCCCAGTTGCCTGATGGTTTCAGTACTTGCAAGGGTGCTGCAGGATCTTACTCTATGTCTCTCTCCACATCAGAGTCAGTCTCCCACTCAGATTCTGAACGCAACTTCTCCTTCGAATTCCCCAGGTCCTTGAGTAAGTCTGATGGCAAAGCTGCCAAGGAAGACTCAGCAGCTAGATACGCAGTGCTTTCAGCTAATTCTTGTTCACGATTGCTCCACTAGGTTGTGCGAAAATATGTGCGAAACTTGGCCCGAGTGACAAAACCTGGCTCTAGATTCACAAACGAGATTTCCCACGGAGTGAACTTGTATGCAGGATACAGTAGAAATCACTCTCTGAACCAGGTGGGTTGAGCTAGCGGACAGCCAACGTGAAGGTGAAAGATGTAGTCCTTGACATTGAAGACTCTCTCGTCAGGATTGCGGTCTCCACGTGGTCCTCCTTCTCGGATTCTTTCGTTGTATGACGGAGGTCCTGATCTCAAGCGCGCTGGCACGTTGAGATTGGTGGTCTTCCGGGCTGTTTGCTTTGTCCGCTTCTTCGCCATTCACGGTCTAATGAGCTCTGATTCAGGCGCCACTTACATTCAGCGTCCGAGCCCGTGGGCCCATAACCTAATATGTTCTGAGCTTGGCGTATCCTGCATGGTGGCGGCACGGAGGGTGTTAGATGATGTCCACTCTACTTGTGCGGTGTTAAGTAGGCAAAGGACATATACGTAACATGGACTGGTTAGCAACTGATTAATAGACACACGGAGTGCCACTGTAGTTCCAACCAAGTCATTACAATATCTTTCATCTCTCCTAACGAGGTGACGCAGTTTAAACAAGCCTAACCTGCTCTCACTCAGGTCCTGCTCAATACTTTGTCCGATGAGCTAACCTCAACTCCATATGTCTAATAAGTTCTAACAATGTTCATCTGGGTGATAGACCCAGGAATATAACAAGGATTAAGTCACCTGCATGGTGGCGGCACGGAGGGTGTTAGACGATGTCCACTCTACTTGTGCGGTGTTAAGTAGGCAAAGGACGTATACATAACATGGACTGGTTAGCAACTGATTAATAGACACCAGGAGTGCCACTGTAGTTCCAACCAAGTGCCTTCCCTATCCGTGCTCGCACCATAAGCCTTCTTTCTGCAAACGTGTCTGCAACTTGCGTTATGATTGTCTCCGTTCAGATGCATGTATTGCCTGGCAGAACTCTGAATTCTGCCCCTCCTTCCTAACTGGTATTGTCTTCATCTGGGGACTTGCCATTATTTCTCCTGTGAGGGAAAGGCATAAATATTAATTAATATAACAAGGTCCATCCGGAATGGGCAGTGGCTGAAGCAGGCCATAAGGTAAACTTAGCACCCAGCAGCAAATGTTTCCATTTAAGCAAAGCATGAACAAGAGCCAATAATTCTCTGTCATAAGGGGCTAATTTCTTCTCAGGGGGCTGGAGTTTCCTGGACTCAAAGGCAACGGGCTGCAGTCCCTGTCCTTGATCCTGCTGCAAAACAGCACCCACATCAAAACCTGAGGCATTTACATGCACAACAAAAGGTTTATCTAAATCAGGCATTAATAAACAAGGAGGAGTAGAAACAAGATCCTTTAATGCAACAAAGGCTTGGATTTGAGGTCCCTCCCAAGTCCAAGGCACATCCTTCTTAATCAACTCAGTAAGAGGATAAGCAACATCTGCAAAATGATCCATGAAAGTGTCATAATATTGTGTCAAGCCTAGAAAACCTGTCAACTGTGACACATTCAGGGGTGTGGGCCAATCTTGGATGGCTGCAACCTTCCTTGGATCCACCATAATCCCATGAGGAGTCAACAAGTGTCCCAAGTATTCCACCTGCTTGCAACAAATTCACACTTAGACCTTTTACATTAAAATTTATGTTCCCTAAGCACTGACAAGACAATTCTCAAGTGCTCCATGTGTTCTTCAACAGATTTAGAATATATTAGGATGTCATCTAGGTAAACCAACACAAACCTATCAAGAAAGGGAGCCAAGATATTATTCATCACTGACTGAAAAGTAATAGGAGCATTAGTTAACCCAAAAGGCATAACAGTGAACTCGTAATGACCATAACGGGTTTTGATAGCCGCTTTTTCAGTGCTGTCCTCATGCATACGAATGTGGTGGTACACAGAGGCAAGATCAAGCTTAGAAAACACACAAATTCCATGTAATTGCTCAAACATCTCATCAATTCGAGGCAGTGGGTGTTGATTCCTAACGGTAATCCTATTTAAGGTCTGTAATCAATGCATTGACGCCAACACCATCCTTTCGGAACAAATAGAATGGGTGCACAAATGGAGAGGTTGATGGGCGGATGAACCCCTCTCAAGTAACTCCTGCAACTGTGCACGGAGTTCAGCAAGCAGAGCTCCAGACAGTGGATAAATGCGGGAGGCTGGAGGAGTTGCGTCCGGCTCCAATCTAATATGATGATCACGACCGAGAAGGAGGGAGGCCTTCAGGAAGTCCAGATAGTATATCTTAACTCTTGCAAAAGCTGCTCCAGCTCTGGTACATATATGCATTAGTATCTCAGGAGATTTCAGTAACTGCATTAAGTTGAATATGTATAATGTATCACCTAACTTGACCATTTCCTCCACTTCTATGGAGAAACCACATACTCAGGCATACCTGACCTATGACAGCCAGAAGTACATGTGTTTTATTATATGCACCAAAGAAACAGCATTCAATTCCAATAACAAGTTAAAGACAGTAACCAAGGTTACTAAGACAAGATCAAATGAACTCAGTGGGGCAGGTGATCAAAACCAAATTCCACATCAGTATAACATATCCACAAAAACCATAGCACTCTACAGTAACAGTAACAAAGGCAATGGAAGGCAAGCTTGAACAGTTATCATAATAAAATTGGAGTACTGTCCAAAACTGACAGTCTACCAGCATAGTTCTGTTGTATTGGATGAATTATTTTGCTTTCCTCAGTGGGGTAATAGTGGCTATTCCGTCAGTGACAATAATAAATGACTAATATGGCGAAACTCAAGACTTGCGTTAGAACAATTGAATGAGATAGAGATAAGCAAGTTACAGACACGTTTAGTGCAGAAGGTAGTGGTCTAGCACGGAGAGGCAAGGCACTTGTTTGGGACTTCACAAGCACTCCGGGTGTTTCCTTAAAGTTGCCCAATCAGTCCTTGATTGTTCATGTTCTGACTCTACTCTTCGTCACACAGTAGAGCGAACTTTGACTCACACCCTCCGTGCCGCCACTGCACAGGTAACGTGATTGTGAATAGATGGAGATTTGAGGCTTTGTTGACTTATATTTATGTTATGTGTATGTGCTTGGCTATCTTATCATCGGACAATGAATTGATCCTTTCTGAGTACGTACCAGTTAGGGTAGTTTGAATTCCGTTGTTAAGAGAGAGCAAGTGAGCAATTGTAATAACTTGTTTGGGACTACACAAGCACTCCGGGGTTTCCTTAAAGTTGCCCAATCAGTCCTTGATTGTTCATGTTCTGACTCTACTCTTCGTCACACAGTAGAGCGAACTTTGACTCACACCCTCCGTGCCGCCACTGCACAGGAATACGCCAAGCCCATAACCTAACAGGTTATGGGCCCACCACTCTCCCGTTGAGTGTGGGTGGCTCTGAGACGGAGGAAGACAACCGTGAATGGCTAAGAAACGCCGCCGAAGCAGACGGCAAGAAAAACTACCTGTGTCAACGTTCCTGCCACCTAGGACTGGACCTCCCTCGTACAACGATCGAATCAAGGCTGGGGGACCTCGAGGAGAACGTACACCGGACGAGCGAGCACTCATCATCAAAAACTACGTTCTTCATCTGTACGCTGGACGCCCGCTTCCTCTGCCATCGTGGTTTGCGGAAGATTCCTGTGTATCCAGCTTATAAGTTCACCCCGTGGGAGATTTCGTTTGTGAATCTTGAGCCTGGGTTCATCACGAAGGCTAAGTTCCTGAAGTATTGGCGTACCATTGTTTGGCTGAACAGAGAGCAGGAAACAGCCGAAATTGCAGCGTACAACTCAGTGGAGTTAGCATTGTCCACTATCCCGTAGCTGTTTCAAAGACACCCTGACTCTGAGTGTTCGATGTGAAGCTGACTGGGAGACGGAGTCAGACAGTGATAGTCCGTGGTTGAGATGACTGTCTGAATGTTTCCTTGATAATCGTATAGAGTGCAGACAATGACATCGAAGAAGAAGGGCAGTCAACGAGTGGGGCGTCAACCTCAAGCACGAGACCACCACCTCTACACCTGTTCGAGAACCCTGCACCCCAAGTACATCAAGGGGGAAGGTGATGTATTGCCAAAAGTTATTCCCACTCAGGTTAAAGTACACATCAAACTGAGGGACAAGGGACATAATATTCTGATCTGGAAGAGGCTTATTTGGCAGCCAATGAGGCAAAGGGGTCCCTTCCTGCAGTGCTGGAGGCCATGCCTGGCACGTTGCATGATGCAGCAGCTCTGTTACTGTTGTATGAATCTGTGCCTGAGGAGTGGCAGGGAGAACTGGCAGAACTGGGATCTGCATATGATGCATATGAGTACATATGCAGGAAATTCATTGGTGGACATAATCTTCAGGCAAACATGGACTGGTTGCAAGAAATGGGTCAAGGGATGAGACATGATGAAACAATTTCCCAATACGTGAATCGCATGCTCAATCTCAAAGCCTGCCTCCACAGAAATAATCATCATCTGATGGATGGCTTTGTAGCGACCCAAATAGTGCAGGGTCTCCCTGAGGCAGCTAAGGAGCCTGGCAGCCTGTCCACAGCCGTCGCATCTCCACTCAACAAACTGGCTGAATTACTACGTACCACTGCAGCGGCCCTGGGCTTTGATGAGACAGCTCCCCGCCAGCCCAGAGTCCTGGCCATCACCCCAAGCACTAGTGGAGCCAGCAACCCGCCAGCAGCAAGTGCAGCAACTGCTCAGCAGTCTTCAAGTGCATCTGATCCCAAGGGAGTTTGCAACTACTGCAATAAAAAGGGCCATTATTGGAGAGACTGCAGAAAGAGGCGCAGGGACGAGGAGACCCAGAGGAACGTGGTGGCAGCGATCCAGCAACTGCAAGGCATGTGGTCTCAGGGCCAGCTACCTGTGGGTGGACACCATCCTCCAGTAGCCCAACTGGCCCATCATGGTGCAGATGCCTTCCCTGCTTGGTTCCAGCCTCCAGCTCCACCTCCACCTCCTCCTGAAGGTATGCTGTACACAATATCCCACAATGTCCTGGACAGTACGATCAGGAAACCCTTACAGCACTCCTGGCTGGTTGACAGTGGGGCATCGGTCCACCTAGTAAATGACGTGGCATTGCTGCATAATCCTATCATCCATGCCAAACCAATTCCCCTGCACTTTGCTACCTCTGATGCCACTGGTTGTATTATTGCATCTGGGTCAGTCTGTATCTTGAGCCCGCAACGCATTCCCTTCTGGATCCATCATGTGCAGTGTGTCCCCTCAGCTACCACCAACATCCTGTCAGTATCTGCTGCCCTTAGGGATGGTGCAGTATTCCAAACAGACAATGTGGGTGCCTTTTCGTATGTCAGTGGACCAAACCACTGGAGAGCTCAGGTCACTGCAGAGATGGGACTGTACTACATTCATAGTGTAGTTGCAGTGAGAGGGACCAGCACATCAAAGCATGCAGCCAGTGCAACCAAACAGTCAAAATCCAGTATCTTGTCGCACAGCTGTGCCAAACGTTACTTATGGCATAGCAGAATGGGACACCCTGGAGAAACGTGGATGCAGCGTCTTGCTAAGGAGAACCTGGTGACTGGGATTGACACCTCCCTCTCTCCCTGCACTGATTGCCCGGTACACTGTGAAGCATGTATTGAAGGAAAGACTGCCAGACCCTCTTTCGGAACCAGTACCAGACCTGCCTTGGAACCTCTGGACCGAGTACACATAGACACTGTGGGTCCCATTACACCCACAGCCATTACTGGTGAACGTTTGTGGGTTACTGTACTGGATGAAGCCTCTCAGTGGAAAGCAGTTATCCCAGTAAAGTCCAAAGACACCATCAGTGCAGCTGTCAGGGACTTACTTGTTTACTGGCAGACGCAACGAAAAACCACTGTGAAGTGTGTCAGATGTGACAGAGGAACTGAATTTGTAAATGCTCGGTTCAAGGAGTTCTGTGCCTCCCAGGGGACTAAGCTGGAGACCTCTGCCCCCTACACCCCACAGCAGAATGGAGTGGCTGAACGAGCCAACCGAACCCTGAAGGAAAGAACCCGGACTATCCTGGCCTTTGCTGCTGCCAGTCCCACCCTCTGGAAAGAAGCCCTGGAGACAGCATGCACCCTGCTCAACATGGGCCCAAGTACAGGCAGGGACCTAACCCCCTTTGAATTATTCTGGGGATATAAGCCTGATGTCTCACTTCTGCGCACATGGGGCTGCCTTGCATATGTGCATATCCCAGATGTCCAGAGGCCAGTCTTTGCACCAAAAACTGTGCCAGGAATGCTCACCGGTTATTCAGCCTCCTCCAAAGCCTATCGTATATACATGGGTGGGGGTATATGGCGAGAAAGCAGAGATGTCATCTTTGTGGAGCACCTCAGAGGGGCCTCTCGTATTGGTCTCAGTGTGACTCCCGCTCAGTCTGAGGAATTTCTGTGCCCTGTTCCCTCTGGAACCAGCACTTCCAAACAGCACCCAGAGCCAGTTACTGTATCATGTGAAGACGACAGTGAGGCAGAGATCCAGGACTCGTCCGTTGAGACATTGCACCCTCACATTTCCCAGAAAGACGCAGACTCAGAATGTCCAGGACCCTCTGGGAAGGCTGAGCCCAAGCCTGACCCCCAGAGACCCACTGCTCCCGCGGAGATCCGAAGGGCCATCGAAGCAACTCTGGACCTGGCCCGCGGCGCTCATTCGGACTCGGGCCTACAGCAACAAATGATGCGAGCTCAAGAGACTCTCAGGCCAACCAGCCTGGAGAATTCCAATTTGGCTGCTGATGGGCTGACAAGAGCTCAGAGGCATGAGCAACGAACACTTGCAAGAGAACTCCTGCTGTCACAGGAGATGGGAGAGAGCAGAGACAAAGTGGGGCTAACAGAAAGTGACACACAGTCACCGGGACCAGGGGAAGTGCAGGTAGATGGGTGCCAGTCTGAGAGCTCTGATTTGCATGTTAGTGATGAGAGGGGGGCAGCCACAATCATGACTGCAAATGGTCCCAGGGAGCTGAGTTGCACGGGTGGGTCCTGTCCAGTGAATGAGCTTCATGTCAGCGGTGAGACTTGTGTGGAAACGTCTGGCTCTCCCCATCAGTGGCGTGGACTGGTAGGGGAAGGTGGTGACAGCCACAGTCCTGAGAAGAGACATTCCACTCTCTCGGAAACAGCCAGAAATGTCTGTGAGAGCAGTACTGGGTCTGCATCCCAGTACTTGTGTGAGAGCCGAGAAGAGGAGGTGAATCAGGTGCACAGACAGTGTGTGGTACCACCAAATTACAAGTGCAGCCTGAGAGGTACCTGTGTATGGGAGAAGGATGTCAGGGATGAGAGGTCACAGACTCTTGTGACACAACGTGGAAGTCAGAGACACACAAGTCCAGAAAGGGAGGGGAAGCAAAGGGGCGACCAGAGCCTACCTCCCCCTGCCTGTGAGAGCCCTCAAGAGCCTGAGCTTGAGAGGATGTGTAAGCGTGTGGATGTGGAGGTGAACCGGAAGCTCAGAAAATGTGAGAAACATCCTGACTATGGATGCTTCCCGGGAGGTACCTGTGTCTGGGAGGAAGATGTGAGCGTGCAAGACAACAAGTTGAGCAGTGCGAAGTGTGAATCCAAGAGAGAGAGAAGCATGAGAGAAAGCTCTGATACCACTGAGAGAAAAGCTAGCTGTAGTGCGGCGAGTGTCAGTGGAAGAGTAGTGGGTTCTGAAGGTGCAACCAACGATTCTCTCAAGGGTAAGGGAGAGGAGGGGAAGCACACTGGTGTTAGATTTGGTAAAATCCATGTTCCCTCTAATTTAAGAGAAGCTCAGATGTCTCCTCAGTGGGAATACTGGAAGGCTGCGATGCAAGAAGAGCAGAATTCATTAGACACCCATGAGGTTATGGAATATGTTCCTAGACCTCATGGACATAAGGTAATACCAGTTCACTGGATTTTCTCAGTGAAAATGGATGCACATGGCAATGTGTTGAGGTTCAAGGCAAGATTGGTTGCTCAGGGGTGTCGACAAATTCCTGGAGTAGATGTCATGGAGGTCTTTGCACCAACCAGCAGCTATGGAGCTAGGAGAACCTTGCTAGCTGTGGCTGCTAGGGAAGGTTACGAGATTCACCAGGTAGATGTTAAGACAGCCTTTCTCAATGGTGAGCTGGAGGAAGAAGTGTATGTAACACAACCTCCAGGATTTGAGAATGGTGATCGCAATACCGTGTGTCGACTCAAAAAGGCACTGTATGGCCTAAAGCAGGCCCCACGTGCCTGGCACAAGACCCTTAATGACAAACTTGAAGTCATGGGGTATGAGGTGTGCAAGAGTGATGCTGGAGTTTATGTGAGATGCTCTGAAGATGGGGGTAAATCCTACGTGCTAATTTATGTAGATGATCTCCTGATTGTATCCAAGGGCATGTCAGAGATGGAGAGAGTGAAAGAGCTTCTCAAGAAAGAATTCACCATCCACGATCTGGGGGAGGTGAAGGATTTCTTAGGTTGTCAAGTCATGAGAGATAGAGAGAAGGGGTTAATCTCCCTGAGTTGCATTCCTAAGATAGATGCACTTGTGGAGAAGTTTGGTCTTGATCTTGAGTCAGTTGGGCCCGATACCCCAATGACAAAAGATTTTGTAATGTCTCAGATGCCTGCACCAAAGGATGGGAGTGATAGTATTGGTGCTGGGAGTGTTCTGCCTCTTGGTCATCGATACTGTGAGTTAGTTGGGTCTCTGCTCTACATAGCTAACACTACTCGTCCTGATATATCCCAGGCTGTAGGAGTTCTGTCGAGGTACAGGATGTCACCCACAACAGCACACTGGAATGAGGCCATCCGTGTGTTGAAATATCTTAAGGGAACCCGAGACCTGGTTCTGATCCCTGGTGGAAAAGAAATAGAGTTGGAGGGATATGTTGATGCTGATTACGGTGGAGATCAAGACCACCGTTTCTCCACCACCGGCTACGTCCTCACTGTGTTTGGAGGAGCAGTTGTGTGGGGAAGTAAAAAGCAATCTGCTGTGGCTACTTCCACAGTAGAAGCAGAATTCATGGCAGCAAGTGCTGTTGTGAAGGAAGCTAATTGGCTGAGGGGATTCCTAGAGGAAATTGGCGTGTTACCCTGGATAGTGAAGATACATTGTGATAACCAAGGGTGCATCAATCACCTCAGGAATCCAGTGTATTCTAAACATACCAAGCACATTGCAATCAGCTGTCACTTTGCACGTGAAGCTATTGCAAAGGGGCAGGTTGACTTCAAATACATTCAGTCTGCCAGGAATGTGGCTGACATCTTCACTAAACCACTAGTAAGATTAGTGTTTCAGGGTCATAGAAACTCACTGGGTCTTGCCAAGTTCTGGTGAGGAAAAGGCAAGGGGAAGTGTTGTATTGGATGAGTTATTTATGCCTTTCCCTCAGTGGAGTAACAGTGGCTTTTCCGTCAGTGACAATAATAAATGACTAATATGGGCGAAACTGCAAAGACGTCGCAGTTAGGAACAATTCGAATGTAGATAGAGATAACGCAAGTTACAGACACGTTTAGTGCAGGAAGGTAGTGGTGCTAGCACGGAGTGGCAAGGCACTTGTTTGGGACTACACAAGCACTCCGGGTGTTTCCTGAAAGTTGCCCAATCAGTCCTTGATTGTTCATGTTCTTGACTCTACTCTTCGTCACACAGTAGAGCGAACTTTGACTCACACCCTCCGTGCCGCCACTGCACAGGTAACGTGATTGTGAATAGAATGGGAGATTTTAGGCTTTGTTGACCTTAGTATCTCATGTTATGTGTATGTGCTTGGCTATCTTATCATCGGACAATGAGATTGATCCTTTCTGAGTACGTACCAGTTAGGGTAGTTTGAATTCCGTTGTTAAGAGAGAGCAAGTGAGCAATTGTAATAGACTTGTTTGGGACTACACAAGCACTCCGGGTGTTTCCTGAAAGTTGCCCAATCAGTCCTTGATTGTTCATGTTCTTGACTCTACTCTTCGTCACACAGTAGAGCGAACTTTGACTCACACCCTCCGTGCCGCCACTGCACAGGAATACGCCAAGCCCATAACCTAACAAAAACTAATATATTCTGAGCTTGGCGTATCCTGCATGGTGGCGGCACGGAGGGTGTTAGACGATGTCCACTCTACTTGTGCGGTGTTAAGTAGACAAAGGACATATGCGTAACATGGACTGGTTAGCAACTGATTAATAGTGTTGTGTTAATTAATTTTATGCCTTTCCCTCAGAGGAGTAATAATGGCAAGTCTCCGTATGAAGACAATACCAATTAGGAAAGAGAGGCAGAACCCTGAGTTCTGCCAGGCAATACATGCATTTGAACGAAGACTATCATAACGCAAGTTACAGACACGTTTGTAGAAAGGAGGCATATGGGGCAAGCACGGATAGGGAAGGCACTTGGTTGGAACTATAGTGGCACTCCGGGTGTCTATCAATCAGTTGCTAACCAGTCCTTGACTTGTATATGTCCGTGCCTACTTAACAACGCACAAGTAGGAGGACATCGTCTAACACCCTCCGTGCCGCCACCATGCAGGTGACTTAATCCTTATTGTATTCCTGGATTTAGCACTCAGATGAACATTGTTAGAACATGTTAGACATATAGAGTTGAGTTTAGCTCATCGGACAAAGTAATGAACACGACCTGGGTGAGAGCAGGTTAGGCGTGTTTGAACTGCGTCACCTTGTTAGGAGAGATGAGAGATATTGTAACACTTGGTTGGAACTATAGTGGCACTCCGGGTGTCTATCAATCAGTTGCTAACCAGTCCTTGACTTGTATATGTCCGTGCCTACTTAACAACGCACAAGTAGGAGGACATCGTCTAACACCCTCCGTGCCGCCACCATGCAGGATACGCCAAGCCCAGAATATTTCAGGTTATGGGCCCACGGGCTCGGATGCTGAGAGTGGGTGGCGCCTAAATCGGAGCTCACTAGACTGTGAATGGCGAAGAAGCGGACAAAGCAAACAGCCAGGAAGACCACCAACCTCAACGTTCCAGCGCGCTTGAGATCAGGACCTCCGTCATACAACGAACTAATCAGAGAAGGAGGACAACGTGGAGACCGCAATCCTGACGAGAGAGCCTTTATCGTCAAAGACTACATCTTTCACCTTCACGTTGGCTGTCCGTTAGCTCAACCCACCTGGTTCAGAAGTAAGATCTTGCTGCTACCTTGCGAGTACTGGAGTTATAAGACAACTGGGGAATTATGACTTCCAAGAAGAAAGGATCATCAGCTAGTGGAGCATCAACGTCAAGCAGTGAACCAGCCTCATCCACACCCATCAGAGAACCGTGTACTCCCAGCACCTCAAGAGGCAGCGGAGATGAGCTGCCCAAGATTATCCCAACAAATGTCAAGGTACACATAAAACTGAAGGAACGGGGGACAAATATTATTGTTTGGAAGAATGCATTTTTGGCAGCAAATGAGTCAAAAGGGTCTTTGCCTGCCATCCTGGAGGCTATGCCTGGTACAGCACATGACGCAGCCGCAATGTTACTGATTTATGAGTCAGTCCCAGAGGAATGGCTGGGACCTCTGTCTAATCTGCCCTCTGCTTATGATGCATATGAGTTCATCTGCAGAAAGTTTATTGGTGGATATAATATCGAGGCCAATGCAGATTGGCTCCAAGAAATGAGCCAGGGAATGAAACATGACGAGACGATTTCGCAATATGTCAACAGAATGATCAACCTGAAGGCATGCCTTGACAGGAACAACCATGCTCTACTGGATGCACACGTTGCAACCCAGATTGTGCAGGGCTTGCCTGATGCAGCTAAAGAGCCAGGAATGATCACAACTGCTGCAGCACAACCCCTGGAGAAGCTGGCTGGACTTCTGCGCAACACAGCAGCTGCAGTGGGTTTTGATGAATATGCTCCTCGCCAACCAAGGGTTTTGGCTCTTGGACAAGGCTCCAGTGGAGCCAATACCCCACCAGCTGCCAGTGCAGTCCATCAGCAGGCCCAACCAACTGTCTCTGAGGCCAAGTCCGAGACTAAGGGCATCTGCAACTACTGCAATAAGAAGGGGCATTACTGGAGGGACTGTCGAAAGAGGAAGCGGGACGAGGAGACCCAACGGAACGTAGTGGCAGCGGTCCAACAATTGCAGGGAATGTGGCCACAGGGACCTCCACATATGGGTGGCCCACACCCTCCTGCAGCCCAGCTGGCGCACCCTGGACTGGATGCCTTTCCGGCATGGTTCCAACCCCCAGCTCCCCCACCTCCACCACCTGGAGGTATGCCATACATAATTTCCCTCAACATCCTGAAGACTCCTGTCAGAAATTCGTCTCTGCAATCCTGGCTGGTGGACAGTGGAGCATCTGTACATCTGGTGAATGATGTGACCCTACTACATAATCCAACTGTGCATGCCAAACCCATCCCATTACATCTGGCCACTTCAGATGCCACTGGAGGAATTGTAGCATCAGGCTCTGTCTGCATCCTCAGTCGAGTGGGAGTTCCCCTGTGGATACATCATGTTCAGTGTGTTCCTTCTGCAACCTCAAACATACTGTCAGTATCTGCAGCATTGCGGGATGGGGCAGTCTTTCGCACAGATGATGTTGGAGCGTTCACTGAAGTCTGTGGTCCAAACAGCTGGAGGTCTCGGATCAGTGCAGAGAAAGGGCTATTTTATATTCATCAAGTTGTAGCTCTGAGTCCCAGTGTTAACCACAGAAGAATTTCAGCTGCTGTGAAGTCCAAAACCCCCACCCAAAACTCACACAACTGTGCCAGACGATACCTCTGGCATAGCAGAATGGGACATCCAGGTGAAACATGGATGCAGCGCCTAACCAATGAGGACCTGGTCTCGGGACTTGATACATCCCTATGTCCCTGCTCCAATTGTCCAGTCTACTGTGAAGCATGTATTGAGGGAAAGACGTCTCGGCCTCCATTTGGAATAAGCAGTAGACCAGCTGTTGAACCACTTGACAGAGTACATATTGACACTGTGGGCCCCATTTTTCCTGCTGCAGTAACTGGTGAACGTTACTGGGTGACTGCTTTGGATGAGTCATCTCAGTTAAAGGCGGTCCTGCCTGTGAAGTCCAAAGATGCCATCAGTGCTGCTGTGAGGGACCTCATTCTATACTGGCAGACCCAGAAGAAAACCAAAGTGAAGTGTGTCCGGTGTGACCGTGGAACTGAATTTCTGAATGCCACGTTCAAAGAATTTTGTGCATCCCAGGGGACTAAATTGGAGACCTCAGCTCCTTACACCCCGCAACAGAATGGAGCGGCTGAAAGAGCCAATCGCACCCTCAAGGAACGTACCAGGACTCTTCTGGCTTTTGCAGCTGCCAGTCCAACGTTGTGGAAGGAGGCCCTGGAAACTGCATGCACCCTACTGAACATGGGTCCCAGTACCGGGAGGGACCGCACGCCATCAGAATTATTTTTTGGCTACAAACCAAATGTAACCCCACTGCGTACCTGGGGTTGCTTGGCCTTTGTGCACATTCCTGATGTCCAGCGCTCTGTGTTTTCCCCTAAAACTGTGCCAGGGATGCTTACTGGTTACTCAGCCTCCTCCAAAGCCTATCGGATCTATGTGGGAGGGGGTATCTGGAAGGAGAGCAGAGATGTGGTTTTCGTGGAGCACCTCAGGGGAGCCTCTCGGGTTGGCATGAGCGTTTCCTCAACACAGTCTACAGAGTTTCTGTGTCCTGAGCCCTCTGCAAGTGACACTCCCCCAGTCTTTCCCGGCACCTCCCCTGGCACAACCAACATCAGCCTTGAGACAGATCTTGATGACCCACACAGTGAGCCTGAGTACCTGCCAGCCTCCAGCAACCTCCCCACACAGCCTGTCACAGGACCCCCCAGTGAGGCTGAGCCCGAGCCTGAATCCAGAAGACTGTGTGACCCAGTGGAGATGGATCAAACCCTGGAGGCAGTACAGGACTTAGCCAGAGGAGTGAGACAGGACTCCCACCTTCGACCGCAGATGGAGCGAGCCCAGGAGGTCCTCAGACCAACTAGGTCTGATTGCCGCAACCACCAATTGGATGGCCTGACCCGGGCTCAACGACACGAACAACGCACTGCCGCCAAAGACCTCCTGCTGCCACAGGAGAAGGGAGAGAGCAGAGAGCGAGAGGGGTTGACTGAATGTGACTCTCTGTCACAGGGACCAGGGGAAGTGCAGCTAGAGGGTGATTCACATGAGGGGCATGAATTGCATGTGAGTGCAGTGAGGGGGGCAGCTACATGCAAAGCTGCAAATGGTCCCGGGGAGCTGAGCAGTATGGGTGGGTCTTGTTCAGTGACTGAGAGAAATGTAAGAGATGTGACCATGCAGAGTTCTTCTGGCAACCCGTCCAGTCAGAGCACTCCTGGACGGGACTGTGGTGGCAGCCACCGGTCAGAGGAAGCATCATATGCTTTCTCTGCACCAGCCAAACATGATTGTGAGCGGGAGACAGGATCTGCATCCTTGACTCCATGTAAGGGACGAGAGGAGGAGGTGAATCAGGAGCACAGACATTGTGGAGACAGACCAAATTACAAGTGCTCACTGAGAGGTACCTGTGCCTGGGAGAGTGATGTCAGAGATGTGAGGTCACTCCCAACAGTGACATGCAGTCGGTCTGAGAGGCATGTGGATCACATAAATCAGGGGAAGTATGCAGACACTCTGCCATATCCCGATGTTGCTTGTGAGAGACCTGAAGAGTCTGAACTCTTGCATGCATGTCAGAGTGTGTCTGAGGAGGTGAATCGGAAGTCTGGACAATGTGAAGGGATTCCAAATTACAAAGACTGTCCGAGAGGTACCTGTGCATGGGAGGATGATGTGAGGGATGAGCAGAGTAACTTGTGCAAAGCCAAGTGTGAGTCCAAGCGAGAGCGTGCTATGAGAGAGCATTCTACTTCTACTGGAGAGCCTGTGATGTGTAACTCAGCGAGTGTCAGTGGAAGAGTAGTGGGTTCTGGACAAAGTGAGAGAAAATCAGGCAATTCAGAGGAAAAGCACACAGGTGTCAGATTTGGGAAAATTCACGTTCCCTCTAATTTGAGAGAAGCACAGATGTCTCCCCAGTGGGAATACTGGAAGGCAGCTATGCAGGAAGAGCAAAATTCTCTAGATACTCATGAGGTCATGGAGTATGTTCCGAGACCTCGTGGACATAAGGTTATTCCAGTTCACTGGATATTTTCAGTGAAAATGGATGCACATGGCAATGTTGTGAGATTCAAGGCCAGATTAGTGGCACAGGGATGCAGACAAATCCCTGGAGTGGATGTGATGGAGGTCTTTGCTCCTACTAGTAGCTATGGAGCTAGAAGAGCTCTGCTTGCTGTTGCTGCAAGAGAGGGCTGTGAAATTCATCAGGTGGACGTTAAGACCGCCTTTCTGAATGGTGAGCTCGAGGAGGAAGTATATGTAACGCAACCTCCTGGCTTTGAGAATGGTGATGAGAATATTGTGTGCCGATTGAGAAAGGCGTTGTATGGCCTGAAGCAGGCTCCACGTGCCTGGCACAAAACCCTGAATGACAAACTTGAAGTCATGGGGTATGAGGTGTGCAAGAGTGATGCGGGAGTGTATGTGAGATGCTCTACTGATGGAGGAAAGTCCTATGTGCTGATCTATGTTGATGATCTTCTGATAGTTTCCAAGGGCATGTCAGAAATCGAGAGAGTGAAGGGACTTCTCAAGAAAGAATTCACCATCCATGATCTTGGGGAAGTGAAGGATTTCTTGGGATGTCAAGTGATGAGAGATAGAGATAAAGGGCTGATCACCCTGAGTTGCATCCCTAAAATCGATGCACTTGTAGAGAAATTTGGCTTGGATCTTGAGTCAGTGGGACCTGATACTCCCATGACAAAAGATTTCGTAATGTCCCAAAGGCCTGCACCGAGAGATGGGAGCGACAGCATTGGTGCTGGCAGTCCACTACCTCCAGGTCACCGTTACTGTGAGTTAGTAGGGTCTCTTCTGTATATAGCCAACACCACACGTCCCGATATAGCTCAGGCAGTAGGTGTATTGTCTCGTTATCGCATATCTCCCACCACAGCACATTGGAATGAAGCCATCCGTGTGTTGAAGTATCTGAAAGGAACCCGAGATTTGGTTCTAACTCTCGGAGGGGGGGAGATAGAGCTAGAAGGCTATGTGGATGCCGACTATGGAGGTGATCAGGATCATCGCTTCTCTACCACTGGCTTTGTCCTCACTGTGTTTGGAGGAGCAGTAGTGTGGGGAAGTAAAAAGCAATCTGCTGTTGCCACTTCAACAGTGGAGGCTGAATTCATGGCAGCAAGTGCTGTTGTGAAGGAAGCAAATTGGCTGAGAGGTTTCCTGGAGGAAATTGGAGTGTTACCGTGGATAGTGAAGATTCATTGTGACAACCAAGGGTGTATAAACCACCTGAGGAATCCGGTGTACTCCAAACACACAAAGCATATTGCAATTAGCTGTCATTTCGCACGTGAAGCTATTGCAAAGGGGCAGGTTGAATTCAAGTACATTCAATCTGCTAGAAATGTGGCTGACATTTTTACCAAACCACTAGTTAGACAAGTGTTTCTGGGACATCGTAACTCACTGGGACTGGCCAAGTTTCTGTGAGGTAAAGGCAAGGGGAAGTGTTGTGTTAATTAATTTTATGCCTTTCCCTCAGAGGAGTAATAATGGCAAGTCTCCGTATGAAGACAATACCAATTAGGAAAGAGAGGCAGAACCCTGAGTTCTGCCAGGCAATACATGCATTTGAACGAAGACTATCATAACGCAAGTTACAGACACGTTTGTAGAAAGGAGGCATATGGGGCAAGCACGGATAGGGAAGGCACTTGGTTGGAACTATAGTGGCACTCCGGGTGTCTATCAATCAGTTGCTAACCAGTCCTTGACTTGTATATGTCCGTGCCTACTTAACAACGCACAAGTAGGAGGACATCGTCTAACACCCTCCGTGCCGCCACCATGCAGGTGACTTAATCCTTATTGTATTCCTGGATTTAGCACTCAGATGAACATTGTTAGAACATGTTAGACATATAGAGTTGAGTTTAGCTCATCGGACAAAGTAATGAACACGACCTGGGTGAGAGCAGGTTAGGCGTGTTTGAACTGCGTCACCTTGTTAGGAGAGATGAGAGATATTGTAACACTTGGTTGGAACTATAGTGGCACTCCGGGTGTCTATCAATCAGTTGCTAACCAGTCCTTGACTTGTATATGTCCGTGCCTACTTAACAACGCACAAGTAGGAGGACATCGTCTAACACCCTCCGTGCCGCCACCATGCAGGATACGCCAAGCCCAGAATATTTCAAATAGACACCCGGAGTGCCACTGTTGTTCCAACCAAGTGCCTTCCCTATCCGTGCTCGCACCACAAACCTTCTTTCTGCAAACGTGTCTGTAACTTGCGTTATGATTGTCTGCGTTCAAATGCATGTATTGCCTGGCAGAATTCACAGTTCTGCCCTCCTTACTAACTGGTATTGTCTTCATCTGTGGACTTGCCATTATTACTCCTCTGAGAGAAAGGCATAAATATTAATTAACATAACAAAAACTCACGCGCCCTGCCCGTCCCTCTTCAAATACACGGCCTTCTGTCTTGCTTTCTAATCAACTTTAATTTGGAAAGGGAATTTTCTTTGTTAGAATTTCAGGCGTGACGAGGCTGGACCACTGCCGAGTCGCCCGCTTGCCCACCTTAGAAATTTGCCTTAGTGCGAAAGAGAGAGTCGGTTCATCGTACTCTTGGCAGTACATACCACGTCAGCAC
>KV908458.1:25000-63712 GCA_002005505.1 Botryococcus braunii
GTGTGTGTGTGTGTGTGTGTGTATACAGCCCCGGGCCCCGCATGTATATATGTATGTACAGCCCCGCGTTTATGGCTCATGGATATTGCGAGGCTTTGTCAAGACATATGAAGCAATAAAAACAATAGCAACTGCGAAATATGTGACTGAGACGCTCAAAAAAGGGGAGTTGAGCAGGGCGCCCCGCCTATGAATCCACCAATCACATGAATGACATAGCTAAGGCAAAGTTGAGGTGGCACTAAGAATGAGGGATTGATTGGCTGGTCATGGGGTTTGGAAAGTGCTGTATCAGGAGATCTCCTTCTAGAGGGCGTTCCAAGCATCAGCGACGTACTTCACCTGTGTTCCTTCCAAAACAGTTTCTTACTTCCGCAGCACGGGTTACAATTTGCCTTGTAACTGTTGCTTCATCCGTTGAATTCCACACCACAAACAACCCGACTGGTGTATCTAAACGACCTTACGAGCTCCCAGTAACCCAAAATCCGGCTAAGCTTCAATCTATTCATAATTATAAGCATAATTATGCCAAGCTTGTGGGTTACTGTCGTTTAAAGCGTGTGGAGACCGTCGAAGCTTCCTTAAGCTTAGGTTTGACCGAGGTATAACCAATACATTTGCACCAAGAATCTACAGTTCCAAACATAATGCATCATCTGCATTCCATCCAAAAGAGTTGCCGACTTCCACAGTACCGCTTACAAACCCTGTAACCTGTCAAACCTGCGGATGAACTCTATTGTCTCGTAAGCAACTTACCAACAACGGAATACAATGCACACACACGAGACTGTTCATTCATCTCCTCTAATGTGGATTGCAGCTCGCATTGCACCGTTGCTTTACTCAATGAACTCCAAACCACAAGCAACCTGACTGCTATAATTTACCAGCCTTACAAGCTCCCTGTAAATTATCAATAGACGAAATGTCACTTAACAACCAACCCATTTATGTAACGAGCAACATGCTTATGCGTCCATCGCACGATCGCAGGTGCAACTGTTACCAACTCGAATGGGGCTTACCAGTAAACCTTTATCTAGCTTGAATCTCACTTAGGCCAAGAGTTGCTGTCGAAAATAGCCCACGCATGCGCTTTTAACGACCACCACATGGAGACCGTCAAAACTTACCTACCTACCAGGAATCCTGGTTCCTACGTATACCTACCTTACCTTTGCACCAAGCATACACAGTTCCAACAGTCTGCCGAGACTCTTACTGTCAGAGTCTGACGAGCCCCTTATAAGGTAAGTACCTAGTCGAACACGAATGTAGTTGCACGATAGTGTACTTCCGTTCTGTCCATCTATTCAACTTGTTATGTGTATAAAGAGGAACAATTCCCTCCAGTAGCACAGAAGATGGCCTTTAAGGGCCTTCCCTTCCAATAGAAAGTCGCATCTAGGGAAGAACTGTCCACCACTATAAGTTGATTCCAAGGGGCATGGCTCCCAATCCATATTACTCCCCCCCATCATTCAACCCAAGTACAGTAGAACAGTAAGCCAGAAAAATAAGGTACAGTGTACCTTATGCTGTACTGTGTGTTGTACTGCTTTTTGAAAGAGGGTCCACAGAGCCTAATTGCAAGGCAACAAACACCATAAGGAGTACCCTCCCAGCCCCAAACCCTCCCAACCCAGAACCCACCCTCCCAAGTCTAAGCGCAGCCGCAGTACAGAGACCCATGCGGCGAAGATTCAGGCTGCCAAGAGGAAATCATTGCTCCAGCAAGGTCATGGCAGTACTGGCGCAGCCGCGATAAGGTCTGTCAGGTGCCTGACATTCCGAAGCGCCTCCCAGGAATTATCATGATCTGACCAGCCTTTCCATTTCACAAGAAAGCGCCAAGAGCGTCCAAATTTCCTCTTGCCCAGGATGGTCTCCACTTCATAGTAATCTCCTTGTCTGCCTGTATACAAAGGACCAGGGTTTGTAGGTTCTGCAGTAGGGTTAGTGGACGATACGTATGGCTTCAATTGAGACACATGAAAAACAGGGTGAATCCTAAAATCAGCAGGCAATTCCAGCTTAAATGCATTCACACCTACAGTTTCCAGGATACAGAAGGGGCCCATATACTTAGCTGATAGTTTAGAGGACAACCCAGGAGGGAGCTGGTTTTGGCGCACAGCCAATAACACTGAATCTCCAACTTGGAAAGGATGATCCCTCCTCTTCCTGTCAGCATAGTATTTCTGGCGCTGTTGGGAAGATGAAATATTAGATTTGGCACTATGCAAAGCCTTCTGCAAGTCCCCCACATATTCAGCAACGGCGGGCACCGACGAGCGCGTAGGAACAGCAGTGGACAAAGGCGTAAGGGGGTTTCTGCCATGGTTCAGGAAAAAGGGGCTATGCTGAGTAGTGGCCTGTACTGAATTATTGTAAGCGAATTCCACAATGGCCAAATACTTGCACCAATCATCTTGCCTGGGACCCACAAACCCTCTCAGCATGTCTTCAACGGTCCTATTAGCCCTCTCAGTCTGACCGTCGGTCTGAGGGTGGTACGCAGTAGACATATTCAGTTGCGTGCCGAGTAACGACATGAATGCCTTCCAAAAATGACTAGTAAACCTAGGGTCTCTGTCAGATACAAGGGAAGTAGGCATGCCAAACCGTCTAAATACTGTGTCAATGAAGATCTGAGCCAACTGAGGTGCATTCACAGTTTTAGAACAAGGCGCTAAGACAATCAACTTGGTCAAACGATCGACAAAGACTACGATGGAGTCATGTCCACAGCACAATGGCAGGTCTGTCACCAGATCCAAAGAAACACTCTCCCAAGGCGACTCTGGTACAGGCAAGGGCTGCAACAATCCAAAAGGTACTTTGCTAGTCCCCTTCATCCGTTGACAGCTAGTGCACTCTCTGCAGTACCGACGTACGGCAGACAACATGGCTGGCCAATAGAAGAACCTGCACACTTGCTCAGCAGTCTTGTGAGCGCCCAAATGGCCTGAAAAAGGTGTGCTGTGACACTCTGCTAGGATCCTCTCCCTCACAGGGCCTTCTGAAACATAAATCTTGTCATGCTCGGTATACAGCAACCCCCTTTTCCAACTCACGGTTCCCTGATCCAACAAACCAGGGACCTGTGGATCATTTTCATAACCCTTACTCAACTCTTCCAACAAGGTGTCTGACACAAGAGAGGAGACATGCAGAGTAGCTAAGTCTGCGCGCCGACTCAACGCGTCCGCGACCACATTATCAGTACCTTTGACATATCTAATGTCAGGCATGAACGTCATAATGTCAGTCAAAAAGCGCTCTTGTCGATCAGTACGCGTCGGTGCAGTTAAGAGGAATTTTAAAGCTTTTTGGTCAGTGTACACAGTAAACTTCCCCCCAATCAGCAAATGCTTCCACTTACGCAGGGCGTGTACAAGGGCCAATAATTCTCTGTCATATGGAGCCAACTTTCACTCACTGGGCTGCAGTTTCCTAGACTCAAAGGCAATCGGCTGCAGTCCCTTACCTTGATCTTGCTGTAACACACACCCAATAGCAAAGGCAGATGCATCCACATGCACGACAAAAGGTTTTTGCAAGTCTGGTGGGAGCAAACAAGGAGTAGTACACATCAGATGTTTCAATTCACGGAAAGCCTTCTCATGCAAGTCATCCCATTGCCATGGAGCATCCTTTTTAAACAACTCAGTAAGAGGGAAGGCAACATGAGCAAAGTGGTCTGCAAATGTATCATAGAACTGTAGAAGACCCATGAACGAACGAAGTTCAGACACACAGGTAGGGGTGGGCCAATTCATGATAGCCTCAACCTTCTTCGGGTCCACCCTCGCTCCCTCACTGGAAATGACATGTCCCAAATACTCCACCTCGGGTGCGCAAAACAAACACTTGGAGCGTTTACAGAAAAACTGATGGTCTCGTAGTGCCTGAAGTACAAGTCTCAAGTGTTGCAAGTGTTCCTCAAAAGACTTACTATATATGAGGATGTCATCTAAATAAACCAGCACAAACCTGTCTAAGTAAGGCGCCAGAACAGTATTCATCACGTATTGAAACGTTGCGGGGGCGTTTGTCAGACCAAAGGGCATCACAGTAAATTCATAGTGACCATACTTTGTCTTAAAAGCAGTCTTCTCTATACTATTCTCATGCATACGGATCTGGTGGTACCCAGAGGCTAAGTCAAGTTTAGTAAAGAGCTTACTACCACACAACTGCTCGAACATTTCATCGATACGTGGCAACGGGTGTTGGTTTCTTATAGTCAATTTGTTTAGAGCGCGATAGTCAATACACAACCGCCAACCACCGTCCTTCTTGGGGACAAAAAGGATGGGAGCACCGTAAGGACTAGAGCTGGGCCTGATGTACCCTCGTTCCAGCAACTCCTGCAGCTGTGCCCTAAGCTCAGCAAGCTGAGCTCCCGACAGCGGGTAAATGCGGGAGGCAGGAGGTCGAGCACCAGATTCCAGGTGGATTTCGTGGTCTCCGACTCGAGGTGGTGGAAGACTGTCAGGCAAGCCTGATAGGACATCCGAGAACTCCTGCAACAAGTCCTCCAACCCCGGCTGGGCATGTATTGGTTCAGAATCCCGTTGTACAGGTTTCAACTTGAGCACGTACAATTCTGTCAAATCAGAAGCAAATCTATCCAACTCTATGGCAGAAATCACATATTTAGGCACATCAGAACGCTGACTACCCACCAAAACATGTGTGCTTTCACCATCAACAAGACAAACAGTGTTCAAGCGCCAATTTACACATGGATTAAACGCTGTCAACCAGGGCTTTCCTAACACAACATCATAGGTATGCAGCTCTGTAGGCAAACAATCCACTCGGAACTGAAACGACCCCACAGACAAGTCAACTGCACACACCTGATCAGTTACCTTGGCTCAGCGAGGTTCACTGTCAACAACGAGTTGAGAGGCATAGTGGGTAAAACAAGAGCATGCATAAACTCTTCACTCACAAAATTAGCTGTAGCACCACTATCCAATAGCACCCTACGTGCAACACCCTGCACCAATCCCTCAAACTGGATACACGTATGTGACAAGTCAGGAGTCGCTACAGTAAAATCTGCGCTCGTCTGTGCAATATGATGAAGGAGCTGGTAGGTGAGTTTACTAGGCACAGCTACAAGCCTAGTAATGACAGACACCTCAACCATGTCCCGCCCGAAAACACTCTTAACAGTGGGAGGCGCCTGAATCGCAGTAGATTCTCCCCATAACTGCAGTAGAGATGTCCAAGGGATAACGATGGTCGCATGGCGTTGCTCCTGCAGTTCTGGCCCTACAGCCTCCCCACCTGTGGACCTGGGGCAAAGCAGTGTTACCCTATCCCCGGGAAGGGCCCGTGTAATCACTCTTTCCCAAGCCATGGGAGCAGCTTCAGAACTCAAGGAAACAACCAACTCATGGGATCCATCAACATGCGTCTCTCTACCCTCACACTGCTCACAAGCAGGGGTGATCAGCCCAAAAGGGGTTTCAGACACAGGCAAGCGTTGCGAACTCGTCACATGAGTCACAACACTCTCAGAAAAGGTGCTTAGGTAGGTAACAAACTCGTCAAACGCGGGAAGAACCGGGATCCCTGTTTGAATCTCCATGGTACCAACATGTACACCATGTGTACACCTGTCACACCCCACAGCCACACCTATTAGGCAGCCGTTTTGTTTTTTACTTTTCTCATTTCAGGGTGTAAGACCCAGCATGCATCGACATTATGTCCGGGTTTGCCGCAAGGGGGGCAGGTAGGCTTATTAGCCTCCTTAGCTGGGGGAGAAGGTGTGGGTTTGGTCTGGGATCCTCCGGAGGGAAACCCCTTCTGCCCGCCACCCTGAGGAGGGACACTTGCATGCAGATCAGATACTGCAACTGCAAGTGTGAACACCTCTTCCAGCGTCTGCGGACGCTGCACCGTAATCGCCCTGCGCAGGTCATCCCGACACCCACGCTTAAACACAAACATTAACATCGCATCTGACATGCAGTCAGGTGCTTTGGCCCTACACGCATTGAAATGCGCAACATACTCCCTCATGGATCGTTTTCCTTGTCTCATGACAAGAAAAGGCTCAAAGTAAGTATCCGTCAGCTCCACTGGTCGGACGGCCTCCTGTAAAGCCTGCATGTATGCGTGGAACGTTGCCAATTCCACGGCTTGCCCTTTAGCTGCCAATTGAGTCCGTGAGACGAGCCAATCAAGAGCCTTGCCCCGTAGGAACATACTGGCCATATCAACGGCTACGTCTCCTGACAGATCTACACGATTCGCACGCAAGTACGTACGAACTTGCAGAAAATGGGCATCCAACATGTCAGGATCTCCATAATACAACATGGGTTCAGGAAACTTGGTCTTCACAGCCGAGATGGGAACTTCCCTCAAGGTGGGGTCCGGAACCACAGGAGACGGTGCTGGGAAGACCATTCCACGCGAGCGCATCTCTGCTAGAAGAGATGCATCACTTAGACGGCTTGCATCTTGCACCACAGCACTGCCTGGGCGGCTCTCCGCCTCCTCATCAGTGGTGTCGTAAGTGGCTCCCGGGTCAAAGCCCCGAGCCAGCATCGACTCGTGTAAAGGTTTGGAAACAAAAGTCGACACATCTACACGCTCAGGATCAACAAAACTCGGCCCTGAAGTGGGGATTCCAGCAGGAACCATCTGCTTGCTAGGCGTCGTAAAACTGACCCGCTTGCGCGGAGCCCCTGTCCTGGTTCGTCTCATCACAAACGCACCTAAGCCAAAGAAACAAGAAGATCAAGGCGACAACTATGTCGCCGATACCAGTGTTATGGCAATCAGCGGAAGAGTATTTGACTGAGGCAAAGAGATCCGTTCATGAAGACGAAGATAGCGACTGATTACAATGCGTGAAGTTCTCGTCTTAAATGCGACGCAGAGCTGCCAATTATAGAATGTACGCGTTCATCTAAGTATATATGAAAACCAGAGAGAACTGTACGGGATCTCCCCATGCACGCATATGAAGTACAAGGTAATGGTTGTCTTTACACAACTGAACTCGATGACCACTTCAAGTGTCCTGGATGTACACTCCTAGAACTAATAAATAATGATTTAATATTAATAGGTAATAGGTAATTACTTATAATTATAATAAATATAGGTAATTACTTAATTGTATATACTTATATAAGTCATTACCTCTTGTGAACACAGTTACTATTTGCACATCATCACTTAATACGGGTGTACACACTCGATAGAGTCTCCATCCAAGATCTAGGAACAAATGCTTTGTAGACTGTACTATCATGATGAATGGGACACTAATAGTCTCAGTTACGCTGTTCTATCTAAATAAGACCTCCAGCACAAGCATATTCCAGGACCTCAAGCGTTTTGTTCTGATTACGGCTCTCTGCCACAATACAAGTTCCAGTTTTTTTGGCAAAAACGTTCTTGCCAAAACGTTCTTGCCATGGCCAGTTAACTTCAAGGACAGCGTTGCCCCCCCCCTCCCTTCGGGAATGGGGGTATGGATCATGTGGGTGCTGGTTGGACAGTACTGTGGGACTCGGGCATATGGCTCGGAATTCGTCCCTCGATGGTGTTGCGGTACCTCTGGGATAAACAACCACACCTTTGTCCCATAGCCCTATCTAAAGAAAAATGGCGGATAGGCTGATGTGGTACAATGTCTGAACCCACTGAGTGCGTGCGCAAACCCCCCCCCCCCCCCCCCAAAACATACTTACACATGCTCGGTTAACCCCGCCCCGGGGGGGGGGGGGGGGGGCTTGTGCATCAGACATTGTACCACATCAGCCTATCCGCCAACGTTGCGTATACGCATTGAATATATATTTAATATGCATTAATGTTAGAGGGCATCCGCACCTCCGATCACGCCCTTTAGCTAATATTTATAGAGCAAGCTGAACTTGCTGCTCGTACGACCGGCCAGTCTTCTGCAAACACCGCGAGTATTCATTCCGAGCAAAAGTGTGGATGCCGTCTAATTAGAGGCCACTCAAATTCGTTAGCAGCCCCTTTTGCAACCAGATCAAGGATGGGTAGTTAACACGGTCAGATAGATGGTCAGGAGTGGTGGAGAGCTCTAGTCATTGTTTCCAAGCCCTCCTTAAAGCTATTGAACTTCAGTCCTGTCAGTACAGACTAGTCAGCTGATCAGGCCTAGGCCTCAGTCTACGTCATACATGGACAACCTATGCGGTTCCATATGGCCATCCATGGACAACCTTATAAGGACAACCTTGTCACCTACCTAGCGGTTCCCCTTATCCTGTTCGTCGCTGACATTGACTTGAACAGGCAGCTGCTTGCTGATTTTATACACAGACTTGAGGTGTGTATGTGGTGTACTTGCTGAAGTGCCATCAGGTTCTCATTAGGTAGAGCATGTCAACATAGCTTTGGGTTATTGGGGGTACAAGGTCTCTTGGAAGTACTTAAGTGCACAAGCTTGTGCACTTAGAAAAGCAATGGCCTAGTCGTTGGCTACTCATACGCTAGGGAAGATTTAACAATGTTGTTAACGTGTCCAAGAACAGCCTTGTTCAACTGCCCGTGGCGTGTGCCATGGGCAGAACCAGTTGCAGTTGTACGTACATATATTAATATATGTACGTACAACTGCACTGTACTGACTATAATAACATTATAGTCAGTACAGTGCAAGCCCATAATAACATTATAGTCAGTACAGTGCAATAGCCATTGGCGTGCACGTGGGGCATGGCCATTGGCCATTGGCCCGACGTGGGGCTTGCAAATGACAGCCTCATGCCATCTGCATGCATGTAAGTATATACATATATGCGGTGATGGTTTGGGCTCAAATTCTGCATGCCATCCTCATGCCATCTGCATGCATGTAAATATATACATATATGCGGTGATGGTTTGGGCTCAAATTCTCAATTATGTCCAAGCTTAAGGTGCCTGCTAAGGCGCCTGCTCAGTTCTATCGAAGTTGACTGCTCGGTGTGGTTCACCTCAAAAAAAAAAAAAAAAAAAAAAAAAAAAAAAAAAAAAAAAAAAAAAAAAAAAAAAGAGTGACTGCGGTTAGGATAGGCTTCATTCTTTATTCTAAAAGTGTGGGTGTCTGTCATAGGTGGTAAAACTTCAAGGCTATGCACGCATGTATACCCGAGTGACTCGGGCTGAGTTCCGCAGTCTAGCCGGCAAGTTGCCGGCGACAACCACATGATTTTGGGACTGCTGGTTCGGTAGAGGAAGTGCTGAATAGGGGCATCCCAATAACCGTACTTCCCAGAGCAGGCAAGGGGTCTATGGTATAATGAGGATGGATCCCAATATAAGCCCGCAGTCCCGGATCAGCCTCTATCGTAGACATTTGAACGGCACATCGTTTCAACATTTCCTCACATACTTTGAGAACAAAGCCTAGCAAAATGTTGCGTCCACAGGATGTTGAAGAAGGTGAAATTGATAAGGGCTTGGCAGGACCCGTGGACACCGAGGCAGTCAAAGCCAAAGCCGATGAGACCAAGGAAGAAGCAAAGCACAACGTTGGAGGTCTATTAGCCGGTGTGAAACAAGCTTTGGGTTTCGGTGGCGATAACACCGAGGAGACGACTGGGATTACCGAAACCAAAAGCACTGCGCATCACGAGTCAACAAAGTCGACCAAGACAGGTGGAAGGGATGAGAGCAAGGGGGAGGTTTGCTTTGAGGTGCGCCCTGGTTTTGGGATAATTTGTGGGTAATGATACTTTCAAAAACATTGAAGGGTCAGGTAGGTAATACATTTTGATCAGGTATTGCGCGTCAAGATTTACGGACCTGCTTTATCACCATGTCGACGCCAGACATGTTCGTGAAAGCCGATATGCGAGCTGGTTTGTTAAGCTTGCAATGGTTTTACTCATATAAGCTCATATTTTGTTGGCTAATTCGTGGCAAATGGTGGATTGTACGTGTATTCTTGTACGCCCGTGTGTTGTCGGATTTGGAGTGCCATGTTGGTAAGGAGCATTTCTGATTCTTTCGATGATGTTGCAGACAAGTGGCGATAGTAAGTGGAACAAGGCTGCTGAGGAGACTTTGAAGGCGAAAGCTCCCGCGGAGGAGGTTGCTCGCCTGAAGCACGCCATGCAGGAGAAAGCTGAAGCCACGGCCGACGCCAAACGCAGGGTAAGAAGTCTTGTGAAGGCAAAATCACTTATCATCACTTGAGCGCGTCATGAGTTGAGCAGCGTGCTCGTTTGTTTGTACCCGATTTTCACAAGCCAGTCAGATGCAGAAGCCTTCTCACACATATATCTCTCTATATATACAGCGTGTGGGAAGTCTTACTCATCCTGATCAATTCAATATATATTTGAGTCTTTGGTGGGAGTTGCTGTTTGTGGATGACTTGGCTGTCACACCCCCCCTCCCCCACCCCACACATGCAGACATACTTATTTATACTCTGGTTTGTGGCCACATGGGTGACGACATGGTAGGCTTTGCCGTTTTACTTGCCAGTGGCAACATGTACTGATACCCAAGGTAAGTTTCCTCGCCAGTGCGCATACTGAATGGCAAAGATGGCGTTGGTGACTTGGGTTCCATCAAAACCAGTCGAGGGAGTACCAGTAAGTGCATCGATGCACTTACTGGGATATCCCAGTAAAGAGTGTTCCAAATTGCAGTTCTAATGTGATGCATTCTGCCTTACATGGCAGCACGGAGTGTCATATTAAGCGCTACTTATTATAGCTGGTCTCACTGACAATTTTGCTCTGATTGGCTCGTGTATCCATCTCTCCTGCATCTTGTGGCATACAATTGCGTTTTGGGGTTCAGTATTGTTTTCTGGTCTGATTTCACCCGCACATTGGTTGCAGCATGTAATGCATCCTATGCCAATGGCACCCAGGGAGTAAACACATGGGAAATTTTTATGTTTTGTGCTTGGTGCAATCTTTCTTTCGGATTCTGATGATGTTTGCAAGGAACAAACAGATTTGGCTGAAAACTCAGCGTCGACTCCAGTAGCGAGAGCTCTGCGATGTTCCTGGAAATGCTGTGGTATTTGGAACTCACAGAGGCGTGGTGGGGAACAGGCAGGAGATACGCTTCTGACTGCCCAGAAATACGAGGAGCAGCTTGCTGTGGTATTTGGAACTCACAGAGGCGTGGTGGGGAACAGGCAGGAGATACGCTTCTGACTGCCCAGAAATACGAGGAGCAGCTCAAGTCTGTGGAGTCCAGGGCTGTTTATGCGCGTCGCGAGGCTGAAAACCAGTCCGCCCTCCTGGAGGAAGCCCGCCGCCAGGCAGACAATGCTGCTAGGGCCTACACTGAGGCCCAGTAATTGCCTTCCCTACTCAAATCTCTTCATGCAATACTCCGACAAGTCCAGGGCCATCCTCCCTGTGTTGGTGTGGGTGAGGCGCACGCGTGCGCATGGGGGGGGGGGGTTTGGGTAGGGGGTGGTGTGTGTGTGTGGGGGGGGGGGGATACACATTACGATGTGCACGTTTATGCTCTGATAGCTGGAATGCTTTTATGCCGTGCCAACCACAGCATTGACTCTTTCAGAAGTATGCTGTTGGGAGACACAGACATCATCGCTGCCTCGCCATGATTGTCCTGATTCAACCTGGTTTGGACGGTTCTTCTTCATTGCTTGTGGGATGCCTTGGAGTTGTGTGGTTCTCTTTAATCTTTCTTGGACTTGCGTCTTGGTGTGCCAGCTTGCAAGTCATCTTGACTGAAAGCATTGCTTCTCATAACAAGGCTTGGCCCTCTACAGTGGATGATGCAGCATACTTGTCCCCAGCGCTTGCTTTGGGGGACTTTTTTTCCTTGTGTTGAGGTGCTCTCTGAGTCCTGCTGGTTTTATTTGAACGTTTAGGAAAGAGGCCCAGCAGGCTGGTGGAGAGAAGGGGAGTGCTATTGAAGCAGCAAAGAAAAAGCTGAATGAGGCTGAAGCTAAGAAGAAGGAAGCCGATTTGCTGGCAAAGCAGAGGGAGGCCCTGGCACAGAAAGCCGCGGAAGAGCAGCGCCTTGCTGATGAGGCCCTACAAGAGGCTCGTCGCCATGCGGCGGCAGCTGCTGACAAGGAGGACGACCTCCGCAGGTGATTGGTTTCCACTTGTTGGCCTTTTCTCCCCCTTACTGATGCAGGGTGCCATGTGGCATACATGTTGTCGTGCTCCGGACTTCTGTATGGTGATGGAAGTTTGGACTGGCATTGGGCGTTGGCGTGAGTGGGCCGCATGCCCCCCCCCCTCCCCCGAGCGGTGGCTACATGGCTCCCCCATTTCCCCTGGAATCATCCAAGAATGTTTCTCCTCATGATCCTCCCCAAATTGTCTCTTTACCTTTGGAACCCCCCCCCCCCCTTGGCCTTTTACCTGAAGTGCGTGGGCGCAGATGTGACACGCATGCAACAATGCGGGCCTTCGTGTGAAATATCATGCTCACGATAGCTGATTTGGATCTGCACACGCGAAGACATGTTCACGTGTGCAGATTCAAATCAGCTATTGTGAGCATGAATATTTCTTGATGCATCTAAGACTTCATGAATTTTGCAAGGATAGGTGCTGTGTAGGTCTTGTGCATTACAAGAGCAAGGAGATTGGACACGTCCAGACGGAGACATTAAAATTTGCGCATCACAGCAACTTGTTACAATGTGTGTCCTTGTTGCAACCGACCACGGACCATTTCCTCCAGCTGATCTGCAACCTGGTACCACATGCAGCAGTACGCGTGCCTTACGCAAAGGTCTCGAGTCCCGCGGGTCGGACCTGAGTTGGCTAGATGTAATTCTCCTATTCTTTTTCCCGGGGTTCGACCTGAGTGGGTAGATGTTTTTTTTTCTGAGCACTTAGCTGGATCGAGCCTGATCTTGGTCGTCGCGATCGGTACATCTGTGGGTTTTTGGATTCCCTCGCAGGAATGGTATGTCAGATGCATTTGTCAAGTGTCATCAGTGGCCCAATGCATATGTAGGTTAACAATAAGCTCTTAGTTGTGGTTGGTCTGTCACAGAGTTTGAAGCAGTTCCATTAGCCGTCTTAGGTAGTGTGCTAGACTAGTGTGTCCTGCAGCTGCAACAAGGAGGGCGGTTCTCCTATGGTGCAGGACTTCCTTACTCTGGGTCTAGTTTTGTGTTTGTTGGAACTTACCATGCATTGCGGCTCTGTGCAGTTTGGAGCAGAAGGTACAGCAGGACAAAGACCTGGTGGAATCGATGAAGCGGCAGCTGCAGGAGGCTGAGTCCCGCCTGCAGGAGCGCACCACTGCTATTGCCCGTCTGCGTGGTACCATAAAGGACGAGCGTGCTGAAGAGAAGGTGAGGGTCTGTTGAATTTGTTTTCCTGATATGTGCTGATTTACTATCCGGGTGAAAACAGCTGACAGCCCTGGGGCAATGCAGAACTGTTCTGGGTCAGTTCCTTCTTGGTCTTCTTTGTCAGTAAGGCAATTATCCACCCAGACGAACCGTCCACCCGAAACACCTGTTGGTGACATAGTTATCACATGGTTACATTCAGGTCACGCTCGGTACCGTCCACATGGGGACTGATACATGCCAAGCGTGTATCGTTGCAAGTGTGTTGCAATTTCGTTGCAAAGTGTTCTTGGGTTAGAAGGTACTACCGGATGTGAAGCCCTTAGCTGGGATGGGGCATCAAGTCACACCTGGTAGAGGGGTTTGCATATTGACTTCGAAAGGTCTTGCTTTAGTAAGGCGGCCTCTGTCTGGACATGTAGTTGACTGCGTGTTCCCTTTTTTTGTGAGGTGACTGTACTTTACTGTACATATTTGCGAATTGTTCCCAGGTTGCTCTCACAGCACACAGAATGATTTGATCAGTGTTAAGTATGTGTAATGAAATTTAGTTGTTACTTGCTCCCCTAACATACTCTTTACACACATCTGTACGACACCCGACATCTGGATGTGCCAGCATTTGTGTGATCTTCCTCGTGCCTGCAAATGTTCTTTGAGGGTTTGCTCAGGTACACTTCTGTACACTTGGTTGATGATGCTGTTGCTTTGGAACACATTCCATGTCATTAGGGCCAGGGGGTTTGCTCTTGCTGCTCTGAATGTCAACCGCGCATCTCGCCTCGGTAAGCTTATGGATACCCTGTGGTTTGTGTGGGTGCACTAGTGGATTGGCCGTTGCAATGGTCTGAAAACTGATGCGGCACCCTTGAATAACTCCACACTTGGCGCAGTCGTTGGAAGTGGCAAAGAAACGCGATTGTTAACACTCGAGGTGTTTTGGCTTGCAGAGTGCACGGAAGGAGGCGGGTGCACTAGTGGATTGGCCGTTGCAATGGTCTGAAAACTGATGCGGCACCCTTGAATAACTCCACACTTGGCGCAGTCGTTGGAAGTGGCAAAGAAACGCGATTGTTAACACTCGAGGTGTTTTGGCTTGCAGAGTGCACGGAAGGAGGCAGAAAAGCATGAGCAGAAGGCACGAGATGCTACTGAGAGCTTGCCTGACCTGGAGGATCGTTTGGACAAGGCCAAGGCCCAGGCCAGGTATTTCACTTGCATCCCTCTTCCCCCCCCCCCCCGGGGTGGTGTCTCCCCGTGAAATCTATTTATCTTGATGGGGCCTGAGACTGATATATTTCACTTTTCCTTTAATCTATTTATCTTGATGATTGGGCCGGGGGGTAAAAAGGCAGGTTTGAACACTTGCTGCTGTAGCCTCACTATCGGTGCTTGCAAATCTGTTGATGCGCAGGAGCTAATGCATGAGGATTGTGGACTTGCCTTCAGGCCTGCCCCTCTTCCTCTCGCTTCTCCTCTCCGCTCTTTTGAGTCTTCCTTTTCCCTCCACTCTTGTTGTTAATATACTCTGGCTCTCGTGTGCTTCCATTCCTCGTCTTATTTGTCACCATCCTCCCCTTTTTCCCCGTGTTTGTACACCCTCTCCCGACCCGCATCTGGCTCGCCCCCTCCCCCTGCGCAGCTATACATGGGTGAAGGCATGTGGTGTGAGGCTTTTCAGAATTCGTGGTTCCTTGGACGAGAGGAAGGGCTTGACTATATGTGCATGTGGCCAATCGGTTTTATGTTCGGGCAAAACAGTGAGGCTGGTAAACTGGCTAAGGAGCATGCGGAACGTGCATTGCTTCTGCGCCGCACTGCCGAGGAGAAAGAGGCTGAGCTCCAGCGCCTGCAGCGTGAGCTCGATGATGCCCGCAACAAGGCTGGTAACTTGGGCAACGTAGGGGAGGATGCAAAAGTTAAGGCTGGCGCTGCGCTGGCTGAGCAGGAGAAGTACAAGAAGAAGGTTGAGGAGGAGGTGCGTTTATTTACTACCCCTGGCTCTCTTTTTCTCCAAAGAGCTTATACCGGTGCCTTGGAAAGAGAGGAAGTGTTTCAATATCAGGCTTGCCCATCCCGGTCAAGTTCACTCCTTTGATATCAATGGATCGATGTGACGTATAACGGGAATTTTTCTTCACCATCATCATGGTTAAAAGAGGTAGTTCGCTGGACGGGCATGGGCACCGATATGCTGAGGTCAAATCGATCCTCTGCTTTTAGGCCTGGTGGAGGGTCTGCGCCTTTTCTCACGGATGTGTGGGACTTTTTCAATTGCTTGTGCTATGGAAAATTGCTTTGGCCAGCACGTTGGTTGGTGGGAGGACAGGCACGGGTGGCTAATGCTGAGGCAGAGCGGGCAATGCGACTGTCAAAGGAGCAGGCTGACCTGGCTCGCCGTGCTGAGGAGCTTGAGGCTGAGGCTGAGCGCCACTGGCAGCGTGCCAAGGAATTGGGCAACACTGCCGGTATGGCTTACCCATTTCTGCGAAGACATGCTAGTACCTAGTATTATAGTTTTCCAAGGGTTTTGCGCAGTGCATGCTTAGCACACTTGTCTTCTGATATGGCTTGCTTGCTGAGTGTTCCTTATGGCAGAAATGCAGTATTTTCCGCCGTTAGTGCATTCAATCCTCCTCCTCCCTTTTTCTGGACATGTGGCCCGACAGTCTCTGTGCCAGACGCATATGCGCCTCGAGCGTGTATGGCACTCGTTCATGTTATATTGTTTTTGGTCATGAGCGCGTGCAAGATTGTTGCATCTTTGTGCGGCTGGGAAATTTTGCAGAGATTCCTGTGCAAGGTCTGACCACGTGATGCGTGCATATGGGTTGGAACGATATGTAACTACTTACTGTACTGGCAGAGCAATTAAGGGACGCTGCTGCTTGAGGATAGATTCGTCATTGAGGCCTGGGGTACCTTTTCCTCCATTGTATGCGTGCAGCAGGCACATCGTGATCGGTGGGCGTGTGTCGCACAGAGTCGCAGGCGGAGCAAGAGAAGCGGCGTGTGCTGGACTCTAGCAATAGACAGGAGACGCAGATTCATACGCAGCACACGAAGAGGACAACACAGGAACACGAGAAAACTGGAGCTGCGGCTGTTCATGAGGCACACTCCTCGTCCTCGGGCGGGTCCTCGGAGACAAAGGACAACCGGGCTGCGTATGCCAAGCACTCTTCCACATCAACTTCCACCTCAGGTGATATGATAATCTTCTCCTGTCTCAACCAAATTCATGTGAATGGGTTATAACAGCAAATTGTGTTACACCTATAGGGAGATATTTAGGGAGAATACCATTGTTCTGAGGTACGGAATGGTTTTTTCTTAAGGTATATTCTCGGCATTTTTAAACAGAGCGCTTTACATCTCATCACTAGAGTCAGCGCTGTTATTGTTAAGCATTGGCTACAGTCTTAATGGTGAAGTGGGGATTACATTTCTGGATTGGAGTCCCGGAGTTGTTCCTGGCATCCTGCTGTGGATGTACTATGCAGTTAAAGCACAATGCCCCCCCCCCGGGGGGGGAGGTAATGAGAGTGGTTGTGGATGATGGTGAGATCCACAATTACCTTAGTACCAGTAGATTGCCATGCGTAAGGTTTGGATAGGTGGTGGGGATGTGGCGTGGAAGTTTGGGGGGGGGGGGGTGCTTGGGGCGCGTGCGTCCTGGGATTGGGTTGGAGATGAAGCTGGACACATCCCCGCCCAGTACTGGTGGTCCGTTTGGATGGGACCAGCCCCGTCGCCCTAATAATCTTTTGGACCATATGGGGACCGATCTTAAAAGCTCAAAAGCTCGAAATAGCATTCGAATGGGCTGATCCAAGCCCCGTCCCAAACCGGCCGATGGTGTTGGACGGCGGTGGGTTGGGTTTTGGGAAGAAACGGATAGTGTGGAAGTGGGTGGGAGGATAAATAAATATACTTTGGGTTTTGTAGGTTAGGATAGGGTGGCTTGAACCCATTTAAAGGCACACACCCTCACTGTTCTGAATCCCAGACCAAAAGGGTGAGATTCATAAAAATTGAGGGTTGGCCAACCAGAGGCTGGGAAAGTGATCTGCATGTTCATGAACAGTACTCAAGCGCTCAACGTATACTCTCTTTAAGTTCTGGATGTCCTTCAAGAGGGCATAGCAACACATTTGTGCTAGGTCATAATCTAGTTTGGGTTGTTCTTTTCCACGGCGAGACTTACATATTGTGTATGGCATGTGTTTGAGATATTGGTATTTCATTTACCGAGAAGCTATGGGGTGGCTAACAGGAGCGGAGGGGGGTCTTGCCAAGACACTGGGCGCTGACATCTACTCTGCGACACAGGGTGAAACTGCGAACACAGCTGCTCCACCGGACGAGAAAGGGCAGGCTCCTGAAGCCCATACTGCTTCGCAAGCTTAAAGCAAGAGGCTGTCTTGGCAAATTTGGTTTCAAGCTTCTGCATGGGTAAATCGCCATGTTCTATGTCCTGTTCATCAGTTGATACAACTGATGAATCATTATCAAGTGAAAAGCGCGATGGTCTGCAGACTTTCCCCATCATTATGCATATGTGGCCTATCAGAGTTGCTACTGGACCTTCAGGTTTGCTTGCAAAATGTGTTCCCGTGAGTCTTCATGATTTCGTAATACTTTGGTATCAGACGTTGGAAGATGTTTAAACCATATTGACGTTGTTATTGGTTTTAAGCCGTTGATGCTTCCTGCTGTGTGAAGTGTGTCTTCTGTTCATCTTGTTGCTTGTGGTTTTTGCTTTGTTTTTGAGGTAGCGGCTTGGTTGTGAATAGCTTTCCGCGGGCTGCTAGTGTGTTGAGACCTTGTCGCAACATATGTGGGCTTAAGGAGGTAATAGTTCAATTGTAACGAATGTACCTATTCTCGTCTATATGATTTTGCCACGGATGAAAGTAGTGCTGACAAGACAAGTGCTTAAGCACCAAGTTTTTAAATCCTTTACCTTCCAGTCTGGCATAAAAAACATTGCGAAGTTGCAGCGGATGGAAACCAGGACAAATTTGAAGGGAATGAAAGTCCGGTTATCAAACTTTTTGAAATGATTGTACACATTGCTATTGGTACATAGATCATAAAAAGAATTGAAATGACACTGCTGTAATTGGTATCTAGTTGAATGTATACAATTGCAAATGCTATGTAACGCATAGGAAAAGTTGAAATGATATTGCTGTAATGGGTATCTAGTTGAATGTATACATTGCAATTGCTACGTAGCACAAAAGAAAAGTGAATTGAAACTGGTGTAATCGGTATCTACATGGTGGACAGCTGTCAGGGAAGTTGAACTGGAGGAAAAGGAGAAAAAGCTTGCACGTGGTCAATCTTCAGAATGATGTTTATATGTGGCTCGTATGCTTTGATATTCTCACAATACCACTGAATGGTCTGAACTAATTTTCTAACTCTTCAAGCACTATCTACATGGTGGGCAGTTGTCAGGGGAAGGAGATGGAGGAGAACACTCCCTTGAAGTGTGCAAAAAGTACTGTTGTGAAGTTGCTCGGACAGTTTTACATGAATCTGCTCTCCCCTCGATCATTCTTTTGGCGGGAACAACATTATGATTCGCCTAATCTGGGATATGACTGCATCGTAAGATTCCAATAGCTAATCATTGTCAACAGCATGCCCAAGGCAATTTTCTACAATGCATTGGGACAATCTGCCGTTTATTTGTGGATATGCATAGATGAACACGAGTGATATCCTGGTGTGACAGCAATCACATCTACCAAGACTACTGTCCTAGCTGCAAAATGCATCCTGCATTTGGCATATGTCCTGTCAAGAATGGTGTTTTCCCATTACGCAAATCTACATAACAGCAAACGTTTATTGCATTCTACAAATGTCCCAAGTGCCTTTAGGCTTTGAATGGCAAGCAAGCAGCCCAAGGATTCAGAAATTTGAAGTACAACTTCCTCTTCCCCTCACTTAAATTTAAATAACCCATACAAAAATTATATACGCTAATGTAATCCCAAACATATAGCCTGCTTTGCTGCACATTCTCCTTCTCCTGCTAAGTGGATGTCTCCATCTTGGGTGCATGAGTAGCTGCGGCTCTTACCATACCAATTTGTTAACTGGCACAGAAGGCCAGATGGGAATAAGTTCCAAATGTTTAGCTCTGTTACCACTATCCCCTCTAACATTCTGCTGACAAATTTTATCTCCAACACTCTGCACATTACAGAAGGAAATCTCCTGGCGGAACGTTTACGCAAGAAGGGTGACTTACTCCCATCTCCTTGCACACCCCGGCCATCAGACCATGACAACCACTAATTAAAAAATGACATGCGCATTCCCAGTGCCATCTTGTTGAACATGGGATTCTTGTGCGTTAATGTGCCAATGCATGACCATTGTCCAACAGGGCTTGAGCTGCTGTTGAGGATTTGGCATATACTCTGATTGTGGTTTTATCCCTTCTGCCAGACTTGGCCAATATGAGGAAAGCTAAGGCAGCAATTGATGAACACCCTCCTGTTTTCCAGTGGCATGGGTATAATGCAAACATCTCTTCTACTCTAATCCTAATGTCCCCATTAAAGCTCACCTGCATTAAAATCACACACAGAGCAGCAACACTGCTCAATGCTTGCAAAGCTACCAAGGCCAATGGATGCTTGCACGTTTGATATGGAACAAGGCTCCTGAACGTGTTAGAGTTTCAAATCAAGTCAGTTTGGCAGTTCAACCGTCTCTGGTATGCTGTACTATGAAACCTCCTGCTACTTAACCAACGCAAAGCCTTTCCAGGAGACTGGGACAGCATACAGATCGCATCAATTGCCTGGTGGTTACCCATTGTGACCTGAATACTCTGCACGATAGATTTGCCTGTCGCCTTCCTATCATGACCTAGTACTCTGCATGACAGTCCACATTTTCACAACTCAGCCTGCCCTTCTCCACCAGCAACACCTGCGAATCCTGGGGGTTTTACAGAAGTAATAATCCAATGTAGTAGGGTGGTAAAGTAACTTTGTAGAAAAGACCTGGTTATACTAGAATGCCTAATGAGGATGATGCCCAATCATGGCATTCCATGCTGCATCAGCATACTAACTTTGTCCACGACAGGGTTATCACCTGGCTGATCAGACACGTCACTTGGGATTTGAACGAAGGACTGGCCCTGCCGCTGGGGCGATCCAGTTGATCCCTGACTTGCAATTCTGTTTGCAACATCCTCCAAAAAGCCGCTTTGCTGCACTTGCGTGGCGAAGCCAGATACCACATGGGCTATTGTGTCCTGAACAGAAGGCAATGCATTTAATAGCTCTTAATCAAAAGAAGGGTCTAGGTATATAGCTGGCATCTTGTCTCCGTTTGATCAACAGACCACATCGTTCTTGCACAGCAGGCCAGGAGGGGACATGGGGGGAAAAAGGAAGGGGGAGGTTGGAGGAGGCTGGGGGCAGGGGTCGAGGGGGGTGGGAGAGAGAGAGAGAGGGGGGGGGGGAGAGAGCGACAGACAGACACACACACACACACACACACAGAGAGGAGGGAGGGAGGGAGGGAGGGAGGGCCAGAGAGAGAGAGAGAGAGAGAGAGAGAGAGAGAGAGAGAGAGAGAGAGAGAGAGAGAGGGGGGGGGGGGAGAGGGGAGGGAGAGGGGGAGAGAGAGGGGAGAGAGGGAGAGAGAGGGAGAGAGAGAGAGAGAGAGAGAGAGAGAGAGAGAGAGAGAGAGAGAGAGAGAGAGAGAGAGAGAGAGAGAGCACGGGCAAGGGGGAAGGAGAGGGAGAGGAGAGAGGGAGTTAAGACAGAAAAGAGAGTGGGGGGGGGGAGAGAGGGAGAGGGAGGGAGAGAGAGAGAGAGAGAGAGAGAGAGAGAGAGAGAGAGAGAGAGACTGACCGACAGCAAAAGGGGGGGGTAGAGATGGATTTTGGGGGAGGGGGGGGAGGGAGGGGGAAGGGAGAGGGGGAGGGGAGGGGAGGAGTAAGTTTATGACCAATTGAGATCTGTGCATGCCATAATTAGCAAAGAATGTAACTTCCTTATGTCAGTTTGGACTAGATATCTACAGTAAAGATCTTGATGACGTTGGCAATGCCCATTTAGTATCCCCCACAAGATGCAAGTTTCTTCTGCTGAAGCGTTCTGGATATTACATATCAAGCTTTTGCAGGACTATGTCCTCCACTGCAACTTTAATGAATGAGGAGAAAATTTTGATTTACCAATGCCAATGAGGTAGAAAGGGAATCAAGCGATAAACGGTTCAGCCAAGACTACATTCTCCCTTTCGTGCCCAACCACGAACTATACATAATGAAACAAAATGGTCAGGGCCGGCAGGAAACTGTAAATGGCAATGGCAGAGTTGGATGTGCGGCTACTCACACTGCCGACCGATATTTTTCATATCCTCATAGTAATTGTGTTTCTGAACATAACAATATTACAAGCAATCGAACGGTTCATGTATGGTACTTGATCCAATGACCGGACCATCTTGCCAGCAGCACGCTTCATTCCCACGTGCTTTGAGATGAAGGAGTAGGTAGACGTGATATGAACATGAAAGTACCTGAAGACTTGCTGGCGGAGGTGGGGGCGGCGGGGATGTCCCAGTAATGGCTCCAAGGAAGTCTTGTGCACGATTATTTACAATATCGTTCACCCCATCACGAGCAATTTCCTCTGGACTTTTCTGCTGCTGCACTGCGTTTGATAGCTGCACTCCACAAATGCAGTTTAATAATAGAACATCCTATGCAAGTGGTAAGCAGCCTTGACACACATATGCCTCTGTGGCATGCCCCACAGAAGAAGCTCATCCATTGTCATTCATATCACCTTTCCACACCTCTGCCCCAGCGATGATTCACATCCCCATGCGCTCGTACCATTCTGTGTCTGCCCTTAGGCCACCCTCAAGTGCACAGTCAAAGGTGCATGAAGACAGGTTATAACTGTAACAGACTTATTTGTTTCAGTAACAGCAAAGCCAGATCGTGCAAACCTGTGCTAAAATAGACTGCTGGTTTGGTGATTTGGATATGGTGAGAGAGTTTATGGCTCCTTGAGCGGCTATCCGCACACGCTGGGCAGACTGGGCATCCACCCCTGGAGGTAAGGACTCCATGGGTGCCTGTGGCAACACCACAATGGCCTGTCCCTGGGCTGATTGCCCGTTCAACAAGGGGCTGTTCAGGGCTGTTTGCGCCATAGCATCCTGGCCATCATACAGTCACTGTGCATTCAGGCAGGTGACCGGTGAAGCACCATGGGTGATTGAACATCACTAAGCAACTGTATCCAATACTTCATGTCTGAGCAGTTGCTCTTGTGTCCTCGCATATGTTCAAGTCTAAACTGCTTCCGGTGGTTGGCATGGGCTACTTCCCTGGTATCGGGATTTAATTTACAAAATGGCTACAAGAGCAAGTAAAATATACTTCCAGTATGCAGATCTGCACAGAAGGGTTTATATCATGCCAAGGTTCTGGTCTTATACCAGAGTAGAACCCACATGAACCCCAACATAGTGTGGGGCATACAAATGCGCCAAGGGGAGAACCAATAGGAGCGCCTGGAGCTGGCTGATTCGCTCTTGCTGCTTGTGCAACCTGTGCAGCTGTACTGACCACCGCTTGAAGACCCTGCAAACCTGTCAATCCTTAGTCCACAGTGTGTGGATGGCTTCTTCATGCAGCGGCAGCATTGCAAACAGCACTCAAGTTTGCAGCAAACACCCTCGCCACAGACTTCATATTTACATAAAAGTCATCCCTTGACTTTAATCTCAGTTACACTTGTCCAACGATCCTAGGGCTGAAGTGACAACACCTCTTTCATAGGGGTTAAAAAATCCTTGCTGCAAGTGAATTTTCCTGATAAAAATTACAATTCACTTTGTATCGGTGAATTTTCCAACTTAAGTTGCTGTCTTCTGATAAGTGTGAAAACGGCGTCCACCTGCAATAGTTGTATACCATCGATTCCTGCAGATGACCCTCCACTGCTTCGTGTGGCAGCTAGGGAGCGCATGCCAGCACCCTGCTTGGGCAGTAATGATCCATCATCTCCCAGCATAGCGGACCTGGTACCAATAGGTTCCAGGTCCTGCACAGCTTCTTCATCCTGCTCCTCTGTGGGGGCTGCGGCAACAAGATCATTGTCGTCATCCTGCTCAGCAAGGGGCGCCCCTGCAAACTTCTGTGCCCGTGAAGGTAGAGATGGTGCAGCTATCACACTGGCATCTTCGCCCTCTGTGAGCCCTGTTGAAGGAGCCACACCTACTGAAAGGCCATCGACCTGGACAATGGAACCAACCTGTAGTCAGCGAAGGGGTGGCACTATTCCCCAAGGCGACATAGCTATGGACACCTCTTTCCCACGGCTGAAAAAGTATTACCATGATCAGCTGTCTTGGCAAAGGCACCTGTAATTATACTTGCATTTGCTGTCTAGGCATGATTGCCAAAGGGGTTGGAGAGCCTTTCTGAATCATCCTCAATATGTAAGGTTCTATTCAAGCTCATGCACGCAAAAGTTACGGGTCATCCTGCAGGCTGTATCTGCTTTCAATCTAATGGTGCCCACATGTCTGGAGAGTCACAAGCACAGAAGAGAAAATAAACCATATGGTGGTTTGCATCATCATGTTCTGCTCAAGTGCTCTGCGTTACTTGCATTTGCTCTCAAAAGGCATTGTCATGGCACCTATCAGGATCCAAACTGATGTTAAGGTGAGCCTGTTGTCCTTGCTAGGACATCCCACCTACCAGAGCACCAACAGCCCGCTGAAGTGCCTGAGAGCCAGCTGTAGTGGCTTTAGCACCAGCAGCGAGCATTGTACCAGCTGCGTTCCCAACAGCTGTGGCTGTCTCTGCAACCTGCAACCCCTCAACTCCACTCAATCTGCATCTGACAACAAGGTTTGCAGAGTATCTAGGAGTGTAGGGGCTTTGTCATAGGATTGAAGTCTCCACATAATATGAAAGGTGGGTCCTATGTAGAACCCAAAAGAGTGGATGCATCTTACAGGCAGGTTGGCTAACAGGGACATCTACAGGTCACGGCGGGTCATGTGTAACATCCGCTTTCTCGCAACATGACATCACTATCACAATATCTTGATGCTCTTGGTGCCCCTCTTGCCCGCTGCCTATTGTGTCCCATTAAGACTTTCGGAACAGCCAGACTAGCCGTGGCAACCAAGGTTCACGGTGCAAAAGAAGCTGACCATCTTCCAGTTCCCAAGCAGGTAGGTGGAGCAACACAATACTCCTACCTTGCCACATTCTTCTCATTTCTCCTGAACACTGCTCCTAGCCCTTACCCATCAAGACTGACTGCAAGCATCTATCAGTTTTTGGAATCTGGTTTATAGACCCTTAGCATTTAAGGTGGGGGACAACAACCCCCAATTTCACTCGGTGGGAATTTCGGCGGAGTAAACTTGACATCGTGTCCTTCACGTGACAAGATACATTAAGAACCTAATCACTGACCCAGGGCATAGCCAAATGATTCAGCATGTCCATCACCTGCCCGCTTTGTAAAAAGCTGGTGGTACCATCGCGCACAGCACTAGCAGCAGATTCTATTGAGGTTGCCACCTTCTGCCCCTGCGGTGTGGAGAGCATTGACTGGGTGGTCTCCTGAAAGTGCTTTGCAGCATCCTGCACAGCTTGAGCTGCCTGCTGTGCTTCTTGACTCTTTAGAAAGGTGGTTGCACCCTCCTGTAGGGCCCTCGATACCAGAGGTAGATCCGGTAGGTCCTGAAATACATGTATACGTGTAAGCTAGGGATTCGCATAACTCAATCATAGAAGAGTTTTCCCTCTCTCAAGTATATGTATGTTGATGATTTTTTGCGTGTGCAAGAGGCTTGCTGCTGAGCAGCATTGTGGGAGCTAACAATAGATTCAGGCAACGTTGACAGAGCTTGGTTAAGTCAGGCCTGGAAGCCTTCCATCACGAGTTGTAATGTGTGTGGCACTCTAATTCCCAAAACTTTTTTCATTGCACTGAAGGAACTGTCAGAGGGAGGAGGCTGGGCCGTGGCTCGTTTTGTGACTTGGGACTGTACCTGTGCCTGTGCGTATCTCATCGCTAAGCATGTGAGGAGCAGACCAATAAATCTTCCCAGGTTCACCATTGCTATAATAGAAGACGCTTTCTGCAGCCCGGCATAAGGAGTGACAAGACGGTAGTTCCCTCGCATATATGGCCATATCGGCCACCTCATACTTTCCCTTCGGGTCAACTCGCTCACATATATTCCCTCGTGCTTTCAATCTAATCAAGAAGGACACACATTTCTACTATTTTCCTTTGACAGCTTGTTCTATGTAATGTTTCCCTGTGTAACGGGGCATTGCTTTCAACCCCGCTGAAGTGAGGTATTCTCAGTTGCCATCGAGAACAAGTGCCCACTACCAGCCCCAAAAATTCACTAAATCTTTTAACTTTTAGTTTAAACGTTGCATTGGCAACCTCCGTCCGATAAGACGTGGCAATCTCGCAAACGCGCGATCCTGGTAAGCATATCAGTCAAGTATTTCTGTGAGGCGCCATCGCAGCAAAAAACAGAGTGCTTGCCTCAGACTAGTGTTTTCATTCACAAAAAACAATCGTTCAGATTGAATGTAAATTGTTCCAAGCTCCGAAACGAAGTACGGGACCTGCTCGCGCAACGTTTCCCTGACTTAAAGCCCGTGCATTTAAGCAGTCACGTAAGTATAGAATATGAGTCTGCTATTGATGGAGCCTTACGTATCGCTGTTCCCGTTCCTTTCCACCTAGAGTGCGGGTCGTTTTAAGTTCAGCAAGGGGTCGTCGTCGAATAGACACTTCACTGTCGAGATCGGATTCCCCTCTGGAAGGTTTGGCGAAATGCCTGATGCGCCGGCGACGCCGACAAGCCCTGCGGGGATTCTCCTAGCCCAGGAAAGGGCAGCGGGCAAACTTTTTTCCACACTGAAGTTGGGGACCATGGGGCACGTTGGGGCATCGTTGGGGTGGCGTTGGATTTGGTTGGGAGTTTAGGTGCTCGCCCCCATCTTCCTCTTCCTGTTCACGAGCCCCGCCCAGTTCCCGTTCCTTCCCACCCAGAGTGCAGTTCGTTTTAAGTTCAGCAAAGGTCGCCTCATAGGAAACTCCACTGTCGAGATCGGATTCCCCTCTGGAAAGCTTGGTGAAATGCTGCCACTGAACCGGCGACACCGACAAGCCCTGCGGGGATTCGCCGAGCCCAGGGAAGAGCAGTTGGGGCACATTGGGGCTCGTTGGGGAACGTTGGTTTGGGTTGGGAGTTAGGTTTTCGTCCCCATCTTCCTTTTCCTATTCACGAGCCCCACCCAGTGTGGTGGCGAGTTCAGGGCTCTCGCCTCCATCTTCTCTCTCTTTCTCTCTCTCTCTCTCTCTCTCTCTCTCTCTCTCTCTCTCTCTCTCTCTCTCTCTCTCTCTCTCTCTCTCTCTCTCTCTCTCTCTCTCCCCCCCCCTCTCCCCCCCTCTCTCCCCCCCCCCCCCTCTCTCTCTCTCTCTCTCTCTCTCTCTCTCTCTCTCTCTCTCTCTCTCTCTCTCTCTCTCTCTTTCTCTCTCCAAGGTCGGTATAAATGGCGCCATGACTCGGTATTGTCAACAATCTTCTCAGCCCTATCGAGCTTTCTTAGCAACATATCTCATGATTCTGAGGATTCAACATACATCTCATTTGTGAAGGAACACAGAAACAGGGTTTGGATCGGAGTCACCCGGGTACCTCAGTACCTTGTAGGAACCTGCGCTGTGGGTCGTTAGGTATTTCCAAGACTGGTTGTTGGTAGGTGACGGACTGTCTTGTCCTTACCAAATTCCACATAATATCGTTGTCACGGCACTAAGGCCTGATATTTTTATGTACCTTGCCTCAGCTAGGAAATGTATTTTGATTGAGTTGACGGTTCCCTTTGAGGATAGGGTTATTATAGCTGCTGCGGGCAAGGCCAATAAGTGCTTTGAGCTACAAAGACGGATTATCTCTGCCGGCTAAGAGTGTGAGCTTTACACAGTTGAGATAGGTTGTCGTGGCAATTATGCGGCTTCGCTGCACCATTGTCTCACTCAACTCGGACTTCCGCGTCGACACGCACGACGTGTCTGTAGTTGTAGTACAAAGGCCAATAAGTGCTTTGAGCTACAAACACGGATTATCTCTGCCGGCTAAGAGTGTGAGCTTTACACAGTTGAGATAGGTTGTCGTGGCAATTATGCGGCTTCGCTGCACCATTGTCTCACTCAACTCGGACTTCCGCGTCGACACGCACGACGTGTCTGTAGTTGTAGTACAAAGACGGCGCTGAGCTGCAGCTACTATATTTTTCTAAAACGTAATTGTTATAATAGTGACCGAACATTTTGGTGCCTTTCCCTCAGAAGAGTAATAGTGGCCAGATCAGCCTCAATGAATAATAGGTGGCAGAACCTAGGAGTTTTGCCAGATCCCATCTAGACCAATTGTACGTTGTTTAGGAAGGATGAGGTAATCAGACACGGTTTGCTAGAAAGGATTTATGACGCCGGCGTGCAAGGACGAGGCACTTGATTGGGACATTAAAGGCACTTCGGGTGCTTATCTCTTGACTGTTGCCTATCAAGTCCTCATTCACATTCGGTCACTGCTTGTTCTCCTACACACAACAAGAGTACCGACGAGCTAATCACCCTTCGTGCCCGGGTCATACAGGTAAACTGACGTTAAGAGACTGAAGCCTCATTGACATTGGGTTAGGAAAGGTCTAGGTAATATTATTAAGTTGATGCTAAGGTTTTCCTCGGTGAACCCTGATAATGCAGACTATCGGTAGTTACGTAGATTGAGTAGTTTGAATTACGGAGCGATGAGAGAAAGCAAGTAGCATTGTAATGACTTGATTGGGACATTAAAGGCAATTCGGGTGCTTATCTCTTGACTGTTGCCTATCAAGTCCTCATTCACATTCGGTCACTGCTTGTTCTCCTACACACAACAAGAGTACCGACGAGCTAATCACCCTTCGTGCCCGGGTCATACAGGGAACGCCGAACACAGAAGTTTACAGGTTATGGGCCCACGGCTTTTCTGCTGAGGCATGAAAAATGTATGACTTGGGCAAAGTAGTCTGCGATGGCGCGAACTCGACAAACCGGACGTATGAGCACGGGCGGAAATAGACCTCCTCCGCCTCCACCTCCTCCTCCAACATATAACGAGCGAAGAAAGGCAGGAGGAGAGAAAGGCCCACGAACGATAGACGAGCGTGCATTCCTAGTGAAGGACTTCGTCCACGAAGCACACGGACGAGGAGCACTCACCCCACCTCAGTGGTTCCGAGAGCGTTTCCCGATATACCCAGCTTATAAATTCACGGCTTGGGAAATCTCTTTCATCAACGGAGAGCCAGGATATCTGACACGAGCAATTTTTGAGAGGTGTTTACAGCAAACGGGAGGTCCATCGCACGAAGCTTATTGGACAGAGAAAGCGGCCTACGCAGCGATTGAGCTAGCTTTGAGCAGCCTGGGAGACGACTTCATTGATCATCTAATTCTCTACGGCAGAGGACAATTTGAAGTGGACGAGTGGGAAACAGAGGACGACAGTGAGGACGAGGACGGAGACTCCAGACTGTCAGAAAGGAGTGAAGACTGACAAGCTTTGCAGCATGGCTAAGAAAGGCGCCCGCACCGGTGAAGAATCACAGTCAGCAGAGGAAGAGTCTACCTCGTCTCCCACGCGAAGTCCGTCCACGCCAAGCACATCAAGGGGTGAGGGAGATGTACTTCCCAAGGTCATAGCCACCCAAGTCAAGGTGCTGTGAAAGGTTATGGGCAATCGGCTTTCCCTGTACAAAGCAGACAGGTCGTCAATAGACGAAGTTACTCCAGCTACAGTCCGTACGACTGTCTGCTGAGTGCCACACACAACTGTCGGACAAGACTAGCATCTGGTGATGCCCAGCATCTTTCACAACCAGTTCCGTTACATCATTATCTTGTACACAAGCACCGATCAAGCAATCACTAGATAAGGCTCTAGACGGCTACGTTCAAGTACATGCCTATACTCCCTGAAGTCACTGTCCCTTATCTGTTTGAGTGACTACAGGGTACACTAAGCTTGTTCACTCTCACAATAGCAACAATGATACAACACACACTGCCGCACCGTACCTGTACAAAGCAGACAGGTCGTCAATAGACGAAGTTACTCCAGCTACAGTCCGTACGACTGTCTGCTGAGTGCCACACACAACTGTCGGACAAGACTAGCATCTGGTGATGCCCAGCATCTTTCACAACCAGTTGGTATTCACTCCGGTGGGGCAGCCTTAAGAGTTCATCCGACAAACGTGTGATCTAGATAGGATTGTACCTTATGTTCGAAAACGTCCAGAATCTGCCGTGTCTCAAGGTACCTTATGTTCTCAATGGACCCATATCCTAATAGTGCACACATGAAGATCACTTAAAGCACAAGGCATTCAATAATAATGTTCAGAACTCAACACTTCCCCTTGCCTGCATGCTTTAAGTGTATCTTCTCAAACCTAGTGAATCACGATGACCAACAAACACGGGCTTGGCAAGTGGCTTGGTCATAATGTCAGCCACATTGCGTGCAGATTCCACATAGAGGATATCTACCTGCCCAAGTGCCATAGCTTCCCTAGCGTAGTGGAAGCTTACTGCAACGTGCTTTGTGAATTTGGAATACAGGGGGTTCCGTAAATTAGAAATGCATCCTTGGTTGTCACAGAAAATTTTGACCCTCCAAGGTGCAGCCCCTATCTCTTCCAAGAAGCCCCTTAGCCAGTTGGCTTCCTTCACAATATGGCCAGCTGCCATAAACTCAGCTTGCACAGTTGAGGTAGCAACTGAGCTCTGCTTCTTGCTTCCCCAAACCACGGCACTACCATAGACTGATAGAACATAGCCAGTGGTGGAATACCTGTGGTCCAGGTCCCCAGCATAGTCGGCATCAACATAGCCTTCTAGCTCAGGGCCCTTTCCACCCAGAGTAAGAGCTAACTCTCTGGTATCTCTCAAGTACTTCAGCACTCGAATGGCCTCATTCCAGTGTGAGGTAGTGGGTGTCATTCTATACCTTGACAACACTCCAACAGCCTCAGAAATGTCAGGCCGGGTCGTATTGGCTATGTACAGTAACGATCCAATTAACTCGCAGTATCGATGACCAGGTGGCAGAGGGGTACCAGCCCCATGTGACATACCATCTGAGGACTCGGGTCTGCTGCTAGCCACGAAGTCCTTGGACATGGGGGTATCAACCCCACGTCCATCATCAGCAACGCCAAACTTCTCCACAAGAGCATCAATCTTGGGAGTGCAACTCATGGAAATAGTGCCCTGAACTCTATTGCGTAGGACCTGACACCCCAGGAAATCATTCACCTCTCCCAAATCATGGATGGTGAAGTCCTTCTTCAATAACTCTTTCCCCCACTCAATCTCTGCAACCACTCTGGCAACTATGAGAAGATCATCGACATAAACAAGAATAAACGACAGATTACCATCAGGGGCCCTCCTGATGTATACCCCAGCGTCGCTCTTGCACACACTATACCCCATCACGCTCAACTTGTCGCTCAAGGTCTTGTGCCAAGCCCGTGGGGCTTGCTTAAGACCGTAGAGTGCCTTCCTGAGCTTGCACACAACTCTCGTGTTGCCATTCTCAAATCCTGGTGGTTGGGTCACATAGACCTCTTCCTCCAACTCCCCATTGAGAAAAGCTGTCTTGATATCCACTTGGTGGATCTCAAGATTTTGTGTGGCAGCCACTGCCAGCACAGCTCTCCTAGCACCATAGCTGCTGGTAGGTGCAAAAACCTCACCAACATCTATACCAGGAATCTGTCTGCAACCCTGGGCAACCAATCTTGCTTTAAACCGAGTGACATTCCCATGTGCATCGTTTTTTGTAGAAAAAATCCAATGAACAGGGATAACTTTCTGCCCATGGGGTCTTTCCACATACTGCATAACCTCATGGGTGTCTAAAGACTCCATCTCCTCTTGCATTGCCTGCTGCCAAAACTCCCACTGAGGTGAGCGCTGGGCTTCCCTCAAGTTTGAGGGCACGTGAACTTTTCCCAACGTGACAGAAGGTACACTCTGTACCTTATGCTGTGGTGCAGCAGGGCTGTCAGCCTTACTGATGCTGTTCCCTTCTCTCTCTCTCTCTCCCTGGTTGCCAGAATAAGGTACATTATGTACCTTATGCTGGGACTGGGCAGTACTGCCGGGATTATCTGATTCCTTCTCAAGTCTCTCTCTCTCTCCTTGACTACTGGACTCATGTGCAGCACCCTTACATTCTCGCACCTTCCGCAATGCAGAGGGGAGCAGCAGCTCTCTCTCTCTCCTGGACTCACACTTGGGCACACTACCCAGACTTGCCTGAGCTGCGCCTACAATGTCAGCCTGCACACCATAAGCATGACTAGCCAGTGACTGGGATTGGGCACCAGCTTCCCCTACTGCTGGCATGTCTAACCCACTGCTCTCATCTCTTACATCTGCACCGAACATAGCCTCGACTGTCTCAACCTGCCCCTGCATATCAGGGAGACCAACCATGTTTGGCTCACTCACAATTGCCTGACCTGGGTCAGGGGCATGCAATGGGATGTCAGAATGCTCTCTCCTAGCCACGCGCTGTACATAACGCTGCTCCCTTGTAAGGGTGGTCCCTGGAGGAAGGGGAATTTGTGACTTCCCCTGCATTCGCAACCCCTCTTGTACCTTCTGCATTTTTTCTACCTGGGATTGAGTTTCTACACCCCCCCTGGCCAGATTCTGCATATGCTCAAGCACCGACCACGAGTGCTGAGATGGTTCTGGGGTCCCAACAGTAGAATCCAGGCTGGTGGGGTTTCCTTGGTCATGTGCTGCTGTGGTCCCGTCTCCAGACTGATCCCCAGCACAAAGTCCAGAGGTCCCAGGAGCCCCAGTGGAAAGCGTCTCCACTCCATGGTCATCCTCCTCATCCCAGAACGTGGGTGGAGCAGCAGAGGGAATTGCTTGAGGCGTTGCCAGATTCTCACTGCCAAGGGGGGGTGATATCCTAGAATCATAGACAGACCCAGGCTGGACCTTTGATAGACCCACTCTCTCAGCCCCCCTCAAGTGCTCGATAAAGCTGACGTCCCTACTCTCCTTCCACACTCCATTCCCCACGTACACACGATACGCTTTAGACTGGGGACAATAACCAGTAAACATCCCAGGGATGGTCTTGGGCCCAAAAACAGACCTTTGGCCACTGGGAATGTGCACATGGGCTACACAGCCAAACGTGCGCAGCACAGACACATCAGGTTTGACACCAAAGAATAATTCCATGGGGGTCAGGGACCTGCCTGAAGTAGGACCCACATTGTAGAGGAGGGTAGCTGTCTCAAGCGCCTCCTTCCAAAGGGAGGGGTCTGCTGCAGCATGGACCAACAGAGTCCTTGTTCGCTCCTTCAGGGTCCTATTCATCCTCTCCGCCACCCCATTCTGCTGAGGCGTGTAGGGCGCTGAGGACTCCATCTTAGTGCCCTGCTGAGCACAAAACTCTTTGAATTGCTGGTTCAGGAACTCTGAACCCCTGTCAGTCCTCACACACTTCACAACCGTGCCTCGTTGGGTCTGCCAAAAACGGAGCAGGTCTATCACAGCCTTTGGGATGCAATCCTTTGACTTCACAGGCAGGGAGGCAACTTGGTGTGAACTTTCATCCACTACAGTGACCCAATATCGTTCACCTGTGATGGCAGGAGGTGATATGGGACCCACAGTATCCACATGGACTCTATCGAGTGGGTGATGTGCAGGCCTGGAAGATACAGGGAAAGGAGGTCTGGAGTGTTTCCCTTGTATACACGATTCACAGTGCTTGGGGCACTCAGAGCAGGGAGCAAGGGAGATATTGATTCCTGTAACCAGATCTTCCTTGGAGAACCTCTGCATGCTGCTGGCACCAGGATGACCTAACCTAGCATGCCACAGAGATCTCTCGCTACACACGTGTCCTTTCCTAAGATGAGACGCCTCAGCCATGTGATCAATATGTCTGCAGCCAACTTGCTGCCCTCTGACAGGACTAACAAACTCCAAAAAAAACAGACCTCGTGCGCGGGTGATATCTCCACACCACCCTTCAGGTCCCTTCATGGCTGTGTAACCACCTGCAGTGTCAGTCAGGAAAGATGCTCCATCCTGAATTGCACCAGTGACTGAAATGAGGTTGGTATGCGCAGAAGGAACACACTGCACATTGTGCAGCCAGAATACTTCGTGCCTTGCATTCACAAGGCATACAGACCCAGATGCAATGATTCCTCCCTTGGCGTCTGAGGTTGCCAAGTGCAGAGGAAGAGGCTGTCTATGCATAACTGGATTATGGAGCAATGAGAGATCATTGACTATATGCACAGAGGCACCACTATCTATTAACCAAGATGTGCTGCTAGCTCCATGCGAAGTTGGGGCAAGCACATTGAGAGAGATAAACATCGCCTCACCAGAAGGAGGGGGTGGAGGTGGTAAATGCCACCCCGGAAACGTGTGTTGACTTGTTGGATAGTTATATGCTGAAGGAGGTCCAGGGCTGGAAGCGGATGAAGGCGGGCCACCCCGGCCAGATCCATGGTCCCACCAGGCTTGAGGAGACGACTGTGGGCCTCCCTGGCCCCAGTAAGCTGCAGGCCCAACGCTTGCCGCTTGCATGTTTTGATGCAGAGCCTGCAGCTGCCTGAGCGGTCCGCAGTCAGTCATGAAGTGGCCCTTTGCCTTGCAGAAGTGGCATGTAAGCTCCTCTCTGGGCCTTCTTGCCCTGCCAGGTCCACGCCCCCTGCCACCAAAAGTAGTTGCAGAGGGGCCAGCGGGAGGCTGTTCGTTTGCTGGTAGTGCTGCTCCAACTCCCGGTACTGCTCCCACTCCTGGTGCAGCTCCAGCGCTTGATGACGCTCCAGCTACCCCCCCAGAGGGACCAGCCACTGCTGCAGCTGCCATGGCCTGAGGTGTTCCCTCTGCAGGTGGGTCCTTGTACCCACGGCTGGCTGCGGCGCGCAGGATTCTTTGAATCAGCTCCAATGGCGGCTTGTCGGTTGCCATAACCTCCAGGGACTCGAGCCTCAGCACAGGAGGGAGGCCCTTCACCATCAGCTCCCCAACATTGTGGTCCAAGAGGATGAACGCGTTGTTTCTGAGACTTGTAGCCAGATCCATCATTCTGTAGAGGTAGACCTTGAGTGTCTCCCCTGTCTTGATGCCCTGCTCCATTTCCTTGTACCACTCAAGGTTGATGTCTTGGTTGCTCCCTCCAGTGTGACTGTTCTTCACCCACGCGATGAAGTCGAACGCTGCTTTGTGGCATGAGATCTGAGAATGCCAGATGACTGGAACTGACTGGATCAGCCACTGCTTGATGGCTGAGTTCTCCACCGACCCTGGCATTGGCCTCTCCAAAGCCGCTCTGACCCCCTTGGTGTTTGCGCACGCCTCCAAATTTTCATACCAAAATTCAAAATTGCGCCCTCCATCATCAAGCATGACAGTCATCTTTGGATTAGAGGTATTGGGGATGTAGGCTGCCTTGTCAATCTCCACCTTTGGTTCTGCAGTGGCTGATTGTGTCCCGGTCATAGACTGCCCTGGAGTGGCCCCACTGACTTCTCCAGGTTGAGACATTGCTGTTTCACTGCTACTTTCCTTTTCTTTGCCCTTTTTGTCATACTATTGTCACTTCACCAGCCAAACTTACTCATAAACTTCTGGAATGCAGCAATACCCTACAATTCCCTCCATGTCATGGAAATTTACCAGCCAGTCTTGCACAGTAGTAGCAGATATGTTCCCCTCAGAAGTTTGCGCGGAGTCCGGCCCGACTCACTCAGTGCTTCTAGACAACGTCTATGAATGATAAAGCACAGCTAAAACTTCAATTATGAATTTCCCAGAAAGGTAAACTGTGAGTAAGATAATGGTCCTGGTACACTCGAGTTCCCTTGCGCCGCTGCGCCATGCTCGAGCTCCTTTGTTGACGCTTACGTCTGACCCATCCGTAGACGACCTTCACTCCTGCTTTTACTTGGCTCAGCTGGAAGGGCGTGGCCCATAACCTTTCACAGGTTATGGGCAATCGGCTTTCCCTGTACAAAGCAGACAGGTCGTCAATAGACGAAGTTACTCCAGCTACAGTCCGTACGACTGTCTGCTGAGTGCCACACACAACTGTCGGACAAGACTAGCATCTGGTGATGCCCAGCATCTTTCACAACCAGTTCCGTTACATCATTATCTTGTACACAAGCACCGATCAAGCAATCACTAGATAAGGCTCTAGACGGCTACGTTCAAGTACATGCCTATACTCCCTGAAGTCACTGTCCCTTATCTGTTTGAGTGACTACAGGTACACTAAGCTTGTTCACTCTCACAATAGCAACAATGATACAACACACACTGCCGCACCATACTACAAACAAAGTGCAAAACGAAACACTACATGTACGACTGTCTGCTGGTGCCACACAACTGGACAGATACACTGGTATGCCAATCTACAACCAGGACATCGTGGACCTTAAGAGTTCATCCGACAAACGTGTGATCTAGATAGGATTGTACCTTATGTTCGAAAACGTCCAGAATCTGCCGTGTCTCAAGTACTTATGTTCTCAATGGACCCATATCCTAATAGTGCACACATAAGATCATTAAAGCACAAGGCATTCAATAATAATGTTCAGAACCAACAGGTGCACATTAAGCTGGATCGTCATGGCACAATTTTGTGGTATGGACAATGCCTTTATGCAGCCATAGTGCTAAGGGTTCTTTCCTGCCATTCAGTCTGCCATGCCTGGGACTATCCACAATGCTGCTGCAATGCTTCTGCTGTACGAGTCAGTTCCAGAGGAATGGTTGGGGAATTGTCAAGTAAACCGTCAGCATATGATGCATATCTGTTCATTTGCAAGAAATTTGTGGGTGGCTACAACACTCAAGCCAATGCAGACTGGCTGAAGGAAATGTCTAGAGGGATGAGACGTGGAGAAACGATTTCCCAGTACGTGTCCCGAATGATCAATCTCAAGAGCTGCTTGAAACGCAATGGACATGACCTCTTGGATGGTCATGTGGCCACTCAGATAGTGCAGGGACTACCAGCTGCAGCCAATCCTCCCGGGCTGCTACCCACTGCAGTAGCTTATCCCCTTGATCAGCTGGCAGCTCTCATTTCCACCACAGCCGAGGCCTCTGGCTACAACGATGATGGAGAACAGCCTGCCATGGTGATGAAAGCAATGCCTGCTCAACTGGAGGCAGCCCCAGTCCCTCCACCAGCGGGGCAATTCCCTCCAGACAGCCAGCAGACACAGAATCAAGGGGAGAAGTGAGAGGCACGTGCAACTACTGCCAGAAGAAAGGCCATTTTTGGAGAGACTGCCGCAAACGCCAAAGGGATGCAGAGACACAACGCAATGTGGTGGCAGCTGTACAACAACTGGCAGCCATGTGGCCCCAGGGGCAGTTTCCTGGAGCAGCACAGCCACCTCCCAGCGTGCAGCATGCATTCCCTGGCACTGGAGCGTTCCCACTGCTGCACCCTCCTCCAGGCCCACCTTCTCCTCCCTCGGAAGGTATGCCATACGTGGTATCATATAATGTGCTGGATGGCAGTAAACACCAACAGTCCAAACAGTCTTGGCTTGTGGACAGTGGAGCGTCAGTACATCTCGTGAACAATCTGTCCCTGCTGCATGCCCCTACAGTCCATGACCACCCTATTCCACTGCTGCTCGCTACATCTGATGCCACTGGGGTATTGTTGCTACTGGGTCAATGTGTCTCATGTCCTCTCAGCATGTTCCAGTGTGGCTGCATCATGTCCAGTGTGTTCCCTCAGCTACCACCAATATTTTATCAGTATCTGCTGCTTTGCGTGATGGAATCCGGTTCAGTACAGATAGACTTGGAGCATTCACTGCTGCCTCAGGACCGAGTGGTTGGCAGATGCCTGTGAAATCAGAGAATGGTCTGTATTATATCCACAACTGTCTCCCAGTAGCACCTGTGACGGTTCCTTATTCAGTAACAGCTGCTCTGAAGAAGAAATGCTCCAAAGCTCAAAGCCATGACTGTGCCAAACGTTTCCTGTGGCACAGCAGATTGGGACACCCAGGAGATCCGTGGATGAAACGCCTGAGCAGTGAGCAACTGGTTACTGGCCTAGACACAGTACTGTCCCCTTGTGAAAAGTGTCCTAAGTATTGTGAAGCTTGCATTGAGGGGAAGCATGCACGTCCCCCGTTTGGTGAAAGTTCTAGACCTGCTGAGAAACCCCTTGACAGAATCCACATTGACACTGTGGGCCCCATAGCACCAGCAGCCATTACTGGGGAACGCTTTTGGGTAACTGTAACTGATGAGGCATCTGGGTGGAAGGCAGTGCTGCCAGTGAAGTCAAAAGATGTAATTGGAGCTGTTGTCAGAGACCTAATTTTGTACTGGCAAACTGAGAAGGAAACTACAGTGAAGTGCATCCGCAGTGACAGAGGCACAGAGTTCCTAAATGCCAAGTTCAAGGAATTTTGTGCATCCCAGGGCACTAAGCTGGAGACATCTGCCCCATATACCCTCAGCAGAACGGAGTTGCGGAGAGAGCCAACAGGACCCTCAAGGAACGCACCAGAACCGTCCTCAATTTTGCTGCAGCTAGCCCTGTTATGTGGAAGGAAGCCCTGGAGACAGCATGCACCCTCCTGAATATGGGACCCAGCACAGGCAGGCCCCTATCTCCCTGCAAATGTTCATGGGATATAAACCAGACGTATCCTTGCTGCGCACATGGGGGATGCCTAGTTTTTGTGCACGTTCCTGATCAGCAGAGGGGGGCATTTGCACCAAAGGCTGTGGCTGGGATGTTCACTGGTTACTCTCCAGGTCAAAGGCATACCGGGTCTATATGGGAGGGGGAATCTGGAGGGAGAGCAGAGATGTCCAATTTGGTAGAGAACACATTCAGGAGCTCTACCCTTGACTACTTACCAGGGCAAATGACAGCAAGCACCCGGAGCTGGTGTCATTACCAGGATTGCAGCACAGCAGAATCAGCTAGAGTCAGCAGCCATTGCCCAGCATAGGAACCTGACAGCTCCCTTTCCCAGTACCCTCGACCCTGCATGGCTGCATACGGGGCCTGGAGCAGGGCGAACGCTGCACTTCCAAAAGAGAAGCATTTCCAATGTGACATCCCAGAATCAGGAGCGAGGCAACGAGGAACAGCACGGATCTTGGGATCAGTACGGGGTGCCGTCTGACGCAATGTCCACACGGTACTGGCGCGAGAAGTGCAGACGGCGGGCAAACCAA
>KV908458.1:64449-66949 GCA_002005505.1 Botryococcus braunii
AGGTCCAGATTGTGAACGGTTGGGTCACTGTTGTACATTGCCAACACCACAAGGCCTGATATTTCCCAGGCTGTGGGAGTGCTTTCCAGGTATAGGATTACTCCTACCACTGCTCACTGGAATGAAGCAATCAGAGTGTTGAAATATCTGATGGCTACCAGGGATCTTGTGTTAGTACTTGGAGGGAAGGACACAGAGCTGGAGGGCTTTGTGGATGCAGATTATGGTGGTGATCAGGATCACAGGTTTTCCACTACTGGTTACGTAATTCGTGTGTTTGGAGGAGCAGTAGTTTGGGGAAGCAAAAAGCAGTCTGCAGTGGCCACATCCACTGTAGAGGCTGAGTTTATGGCGGCAAGTGCAGCTGTCAAAGAGGCAAATTGGATGAAGGGATTCCTGGAAGAAATTGGTATTTCTCCATGGATTGTGAAGATCCACTGTGATAATCAGGGATGCATCAATCATCTCAGAAATCCAGTGTTCTCTAAGCATACCAAGCACATTGCAATCAGCTTTCATTTTGCTCGAGAAGCTATTGCATTGGGGCAGGTTGATGTGAAATACGTTCCTTCTGCTAGGAATGTGGCAGATATATTTACCAAGCCCTTGACAAGGCAGGTATTTCAGGGTCATCGTGAGGCTCTGGGATTGGCCAAGTTTTTGTGAGGAAAAGGCAAGGGGAAGTGTTATAATAGTGACCGAACATTTTGGTGCCTTTCCCTCAGAAGAGTAATAGTGGCCAGATCAGCCTCAATGAATAATAGGTGGCAGAACCTAGGAGTTTTGCCAGATCCCATCTAGACCAATTGTACGTTGTTTAGGAAGGATGAGGTAATCAGACACGGTTTGCTAGAAAGGATTTATGACGCCGGCGTGCAAGGACGAGGCACTTGATTGGGACATTAAAGGCACTTCGGGTGCTTATCTCTTGACTGTTGCCTATCAAGTCCTCATTCACATTCGGTCACTGCTTGTTCTCCTACACACAACAAGAGTACCGACGAGCTAATCACCCTTCGTGCCCGGGTCATACAGGTAAACTGACGTTAAGAGACTGAAGCCTCATTGACATTGGGTTAGGAAAGGTCTAGGTAATATTATTAAGTTGATGCTAAGGTTTTCCTCGGTGAACCCTGATAATGCAGACTATCGGTAGTTACGTAGATTGAGTAGTTTGAATTACGGAGCGATGAGAGAAAGCAAGTAGCATTGTAATGACTTGATTGGGACATTAAAGGCACTTCGGGTGCTTATCTCTTGACTGTTGCCTATCAAGTCCTCATTCACATTCGGTCACTGCTTGTTCTCCTACACACAACAAGAGTACCGACGAGCTAATCACCCTTCGTGCCCGGGTCATACAGGGAACGCCGAACACAGAAGTTTACAGTAATAACTCACTCTGGGAGGTATAAAGAAGTGCTGTTTCTTTCGTTTAACAATTTCTGTGTCCTCAGGAATATTTGAATACTGCGGACAGTTACCGGAAGGGTTGTGATTTGTCAAACGTTTACAACCTTTGGCCATTTTGGGAAGCTAAGCGTGTACTCTTTCTCCTAAAACTAGGTTTAGCTTCCTGGGCAATACCTGCATACACTTCAGGCCTATCCACTGAGCTTTGTGGGACGGTGTCTCTTGTATGCACAATCTCACACTTCGGCAAGGTAGGTTGGTGTTGAGTTCTGAACATTATTATTGAATGCCTTGTGCTTTAAATGATCTTCAGATGTGCACTATTAGGATATGGGTCCATTGAGAACATAAGGTACCTTAAGACACGTTAGATTGTGGACGATTTCGAACACAAGGTACAATTGTATGCAATCTGATTGCAATCTGAACTAGATTACGCGTTAGTGTGAAAGGACTATTGAAGCTGCGGTCACCACATAGTCGAGCAACTGGTTTGGAAATATACTGGGCACATAAGGATGCCAGTCTTGTTCATGCAGTTGCATGTGTCTAAAGAGCAGACAGTCGTCGAGGACTGTAGCTGGAGAGGCACGAACTTACGACCTGTCTGCTTGCTTACAGGTGCGGTGACGCAGGGTGTGTATTGGTAATGTGTTCATGTTTGATTGCTTGTTTGTAAGTGAACCATCTTAGTGTACAATCAAGTCTCCCAAACAGCTAAGGGACGGAGTCTTGATTGAGTATAGGAAGGTACTTGCTTTCAGCCGTCGGGAGCTTATCCGTGTTGTAGATGCTCATTGACAGATCAACGTGTAACGGAACTGGTTTGGAAAGATACTGGGCACGTGTGCACATAAGGATGCCAGTCTTGTTCATGCAGTTGCATGTGTCTAAAGAGCAGACAGTCGTCGAGGACTGTAGCTGGAGAGGCACGAACTTACGACCTGTCTGCTTGCAATTGCTTACAGGATACGCCACTGCCCATAACCTTTTTACAGTTGGCAAGTCCCCATCTGGGGTCCCTATGTGTGAAGGAAAATGGGTCCTCTCTTCAAGCTCTCCGAGTATTCCTCCCCCTTTCTCTGTA
>KV908458.1:79449-81949 GCA_002005505.1 Botryococcus braunii
GTAGGTATCCGGATCCTGGAGGACTGGGAGAATGCAGAGGGCTCAATGCTGCGATAAACTTTGGTCACAAAGGGGAGAGGGGCAAGGTCAATTTTCAGTGCCAAGTCCCCATAGCATGAAAAGGGGCGTGACAGGGGCAAAACAAGGGAAAACGGGTGGGAAAGTGGCTCTTCCTGGGGATATTCCTAAGGGAAAGAAGCCTGATAGGTCAGATCTAACACCCCTATGTAGCAAGCAAGTGAGAGACATGAGTAGAAGGCAGGGACGCATTTTATGGAATGCACTGCGATTTGACACCCACTAGCCACAGACACAATGAATGAAGTCAGGGACCTTATGTAGCACTATAGTGTCCTTGTTGAGGGCGCATTCTACTTGCGACCTGTGCAGCTTCCTACCAGATGCTGTGGAGTCCCCCATACTGCCTGACCAGACAAGCAGTGCGAGTCACAAGAGAGAGCCTCACCTGTTATTCTTTACCTCGTGACGTGTCTTGCATTTGCAATCGCAATGCAATTGCCCCCACACACATCCAGCGGCATGGTCTATGGAATGGCTACCATTGTAAGGTGGCAAAGGGTCCATAGTACGGCCACCATTGGACGGTGGCAAAGGGTCTACAGTACAGCCACCATTGCAAGGTGGCGAAGGGTCTAAAGTACGGCCACCACTGCACGGTGGCAAAGGGCCTATATCCGGCCACCACTGCACGGTGGCAAAGGGCCTATATACGGCCACTGTTGCATGAGAGTGGCGACAACGAGAAGAGGTGACAGGTCTTGGAGGGCAGTTTGGAACCGAAGCATAGCGCAGGAACCAAATTGTGGGGGGGCTGGGGGCTTGCAGGAACATACACTCCTGCAACAGGGAATGTGGAGATCACGTTCCGCGGTACAAGTAAAACGGTGCACGGCATGGTGGGAAAGGACTACACTTTCCTGGACCTTGCATATCAGGGTCGAGGCTTTCTCTTCCAATCTGGGGAGCAAGGCGCCCAGCTCAAAGGTAAGCCTGCTCCTGGAGGCCTTGCTGCACAGTACGGCATGTCTGGCCGCACGTGGCCAGGAATGCCTATGCCATCAGCGGGCGCGAGATTCGCTGGGGGAGCTTGTTCAGGCCACAAGTCTTTCTGGGGGAGCTTGTTCAGGCTTTCACTTGAACACCTTCCCACTGGGGAGGGTCTGGCGGGTTCACGGGAGTGATGTTCTGACGGGTTCAAAATTCACATGCCATGGGCATTTTGGGTTGAGACGTGCACATCCATCGACGTGTGGCTTGATGCGCACATGGGGGCTCGGGATACAGGACTGACAATCACCCGCGGCGCCAGCTTCCTTGACGCGAGCGTGGGAGGAGCTGGCATCCACATCTTGAATTCCAGTCCAATTATTAGTGATGTCACTATCACCGGTTGCACCACCGTGAGTCTGCTTGCTCACCATTCTACATAAGTTTTTCCCTCCCCCAACTTTTCCTCCGTCTTCCTTCATCCGGTAGTGCGCCTACCTCATTTTGCGATTCTCAGTACCTTTTCCTGGAGATTTCTTAGCCAGCATGTTTTTATGGAAGATGTTGTGGTTAATTTTGGTTGGAGGTGCCCGTAATTCCGTCTATCTGCATGCACTATACCCTGCCTGTTGTGCCAGCACCACCTGCATCCTCTGCCGCTACTTCCCACTCATCAGTCTGCTTGACCTCCCTCCCCCCCCTTCTCTCTCTTTGTGTGTGTCTGTGTGTGTGTGTGTGTGTGTGTGTGTGTGTGTGTGTGTGTGTGTGTGTGTGTGTGTGTGTGTCCCTCTCCCCCCCCTCTCCCTCTTTCTCTCCAGCCCCCTCCCGTCCCCCCTCGCCTTCTCACACCCTCCCTGTCTCCCCAATCTGTGTGTGTGTGTGTGTGTGTGTGTGTGTGTGTGTGTGTGTGTGTGTGTGTGTGTGTTTGTTGGAGGGGGAGTGGGAAGCGTGGGGGATGCCCCCTGCCCCCTAAGCCCCCCTTCTCTTGTTCTGCTCCTCTGCCTTTTACACATGACTCGCTGCACGTGCAGTACAAGAGAGCTAGAGACATAGGGCGGGAGTAAAACACGTGTGGGCGCGATGCAGTGCTATCCCACTGCGGGCGGGGGACCGCCCGATGGGACGACGCCTTGCATGGGCAATGGGGGTGCAGTCTACGTGGGGAACACGGTTAATACCAGCAACCCTGCGGCAGTAACAGCTCAGCTCCTGAACGTCAACATGGTGATGAACGCTGGCGGCGGAGGCGGAGGGCTGGCCTTCTCGCATTCTGTGGTGGTGCTCATGGATGCTTACCTGGACCACAACTACGCATTGGCGCCCGGCCAGGGGGTCGGCGGCTGCATTTTGGGTAATGTTGCCAATCTCTCCCTTGCTGCTCTCGTGTAAGGAGGGCAGACATGCAGACTTCATGCAGTTTAGGTCGATCGGCATCCGCTTACTTTTGGCCTCTGTAGTTTCCGGTGGTCTATAGGTTTCGGCTTGGCAAAAC
>KV908458.1:94449-111949 GCA_002005505.1 Botryococcus braunii
AAGTTTCCTGGCGGAAAGACGGACGGGACTCAGATTCTTTTGGATTCAGGTGGTGTGGCAATGGCAGCAGTGGGAAGGCTCAGGTGGCCGGCATCATGACCGCCCTCTTCATTTTTCTTGTTATCGTGTTCATCTTCGACATTGGAGGCAGCGGTCCAGGCATGATGGTTAAGATCAAGTTGTTGCAGAACCACTTGCAGGTGCCTGCTAACCTTCTGTAAAATCCTATCTCCCCGGTCCTGTTCTTGAAGAAAGGGTTCATCAATTTTTCAAATCAACTGCAATTGAAACTAGTTGCGCATGAAGACCATGTCTGGTTTTATACGCATAGGCGGGTGAGTTTTGCAATTGCCCGGGCCGTTGGGCGGCAGTTGGCTGCGAGGCTCCCCTAAGGGGGGGTGGGGGGGGGGTTGACGTTCGACGGTGGAGAGAATCTCTGGGGCACTCTGCGGGAAATGCAGCCCTATTTCCTGACACCCGCCTCCGTGGGCTTAAATAAGGTTGCAACAATCAAGGCAAACTTTGTGCGATTGTAGAAGTCACACGAATGGTCCTATCTGTGGCTGCGGAGCTGTTATGAGGTGTCGGTGTCAGGCTCGATTTCATTTGCCGGGAACATGTGATCAGGATCATATATGTTTCAACAGGGGCTGCTTATTCACCTTTGCTATCAGTGACCCAAAGGAAAAAGTTGCACAAAGTACTACAGGACCTTGCAACTCAGTCTGTACAAGGTTCTTGGAAAAATGTTGAGTACACAGTTTGTTTGATGGCTTCTTACCTCCTGCCTGCAATTCCTTGCCATCTTTAGTAAGAGTAAGGCGGGCATAGAACCTTTAGAGAAGAAGAGTGTGCAGCATCCTACATGATCATGTAGGAAGATGATGAACCAAGCATCATGTATAGTTGACAGACGGGGGTTGTCAGAGCGGAGAATCCTATTAGACACATCCTGCCGTATGCCGGGCTGTACTTTGTGGTTAATCTATTCATTGTTGGATGTCACTGTGTTACATGTGCACGGGGACTCCGGTTTGGGCCTTATCCTCGAGCAACCTTGCATGGTGAATTGAAGAAGGAAAAGGGCGAGTATTCACTGTTTGTTGCAGCAAGCTGTGAAGTGAGCAACCGGTTGACAACTTGCTTAGCGCAGGTGCTTTCGCTCATCAACGCGTATGATGTGACACTTCCCTCACAGGCAGTGAGTTTCATGGGGTGGTCTAACACAATCAACCTGGGCGTGAGCACCACAGCACCCGAATGCTACATCAACGGCTTCAATTTTTATTATCTCTGGGTCCTGACCATGGCTTTGCCGGTATTTATCAACCACACCTCTCCCTCAACGACTCAGACACCCACAGCATAGGAAAAGTGCAACAAACAGACACGTGTAGCAAACATAACATCATCAACCACATAATCCAGCCATCTGTGGACATTCTCTCCCCGCTTTCCCTCATCACTTCAAAGCAGTGCCCGGTTCCGTTTTTTATGTTTTCTGGTTGCATGGGGCGCCCCCCCCCCCCCCCCCCTCTCTCTCTCTCTCTCTCTCTCTCTCTCTCTCTCTCTCTCTCTCTCTCTCTCTCTCTCTCTCTCTCTCTCTCTCTCTCTCTCTCTCTCTCTCTCTTTCCTCCCCCTCCCCCCCTCTCTCTTCTTTGTTACTCTTCCCCCTTTCCTTTTCTGTCTTCCGGCCCCCCCCCCCCACTCTCTCTCTCCGGGGGTGTGTGTGTGTAGAAAAAGGAAGATGGGGGTGAGCACCCTAAACTCCCACCCCACTACTCCCAGCAGTTCGGTGTGTGTGTGTGTGTGTGTGTGTGTGTGTGTGGTGTGTGTGTGTGTGTGTGTGTGTGTGTGTGTGTGTTGGTGTCCATGTGCGTGCGTGTACGTGCTTAGGGGCGTTTGTTACGAGCATTCGAGTCCTTTTCGCATGTGTACGTGCACAAAGGAAGTTGTTAGCATGATGGGGAAAGACAAATCGGCCTGGCTTAAGGAATGAAGGGACGCCGGTCCTGCCTGCAGGCATTGTTAATGCTCATAACACTGGGAGTCTTTTGCGGGGCACTCCTATTTGGTCGATGGTTGAACCGATACATCCCGGAGCAATCCCGCTATCTGCAGAAGTATGTTACACCAGACAGAGTCACCAAAGCCAAACAAGGGCTGGACAACTTGCATTGCAGGTACGACTTCCCCCACCCTGGCTTACAAGATTTCTTGCCACTCTGCTTTGGCCCCTCGCCAGTTTGGTCCTCCCTTTGCCGCTCTCCACAGTCCTACCGTGTTCGTGGGTGTTGGGGTGAGGCTGTTCTGTGGTAACAGAGGACCTAAAGTTTCGCTATGTAAGGCAGGTGGTGCTCTAAGCCATGCAAGCCTCGTACATGTAATATTTGCCTCCACACGTGCAATGCATACCCCGTGTTGAGTATATTACAAACTTTTTGGATGTCTGCACACCAATTTATTCGCGAATGTAGTGTGTACTATGCTTGAATAGGTCTGCACAAAGTATCCTCTGCATGGTTCATGGGGAGTTAGGCAGATGAGGAGAGGGGACAGGAAGCTTGAGGCAAGCAATGTGCGTCAAGCAGTGAGCTTGTTCATTCCATACAGAGCAGTGTTCTCTCGTCCCCAGCACTTGCAACTTCCATGGCAAGCAGACATGGCCCTGCACGTTTGACGCACTGCAGGGCGATCGTGGCTGAAGGACTGATGGAAGTGCAGGTGCTATAAAAATATGTTTTGGCTGGTATCGCTGGTGTATCCCAAATGCGCACAAGTCGCGCTACAATTTTTCTCCGTGGACAAGCTGGACCTGGGCTGGTACCTGGGTTCCGACTACAGCATAGTTGTTTGGCCTGCTGGAGGCCACATTTCTCGCCTCTACGCTGCTTACATGCCCTTTGCTATCCTGTTTCTCCTGATCTACACTATCGGCATCCCCGCCTTCTTCAGTTGGTTAATTTGGCGATGCCGGAAGAATTACGATGTATGCTCCCAGCCGCCGCTTTCACATGGCCACCTTCCTTCCCTTTCCCAGAGAAAGAGAGAGATGGAGAGAGAGAGAGAGAGAGAGAGAGAGAGAGAGAGAGAGAGAGAGAGAGAGAGAGAGAGAGAGAGAGAGAGAGAAGGGGGAGGGAGAGGGGGGGAACACTGGGAAGCGGGAAGGGTGAGGGGGACATTGGAAGCGAGAAGGGTGTATCTGGCGGGTCTGAAAAGCAGTAACTCGTGCCAACAACCATGGTGTACAAACATTATCAGTTCGGCATCGCTTTACCCCAGATGCATACATATTGCGGTCTACGTGATAAGCCTAGCCAATCAGGGCGCAGCTGGTAATGAAAGATGTTTTGCAACGGGTCATGTAGTGCCACTGTAGGCTAACATATTCAAGCAGTCCGCTTCCAGACTTTAAAAATGCTGGTCCAATCTCAGCAGATCTCACTTTAATTGACTTTCCTTTGATTCATTATCCTCCGTTGTGGTTTGTATTTGTCAGAACGCTCTCGTCTGCATTTAAGGACCATTCAGTTCTTTACAGCTCAAAGTGTTGGAACACTTCATCTCTAAGTTGGTGTGAGAAAGAGCTTCAGAGGAGCCACTCCTGGGCGTACTTTCGGGGAATAGTGCCCCAAGGCCCTGCCAAGAGCCTGGCATGTTAGAGGAAAAGAAAGCAATTGATGGAGTTCTTTTGTGCTATTGAGTCCCAGATGAGACTGAGCAAGTTCCTTCAATCAACCTGCCTTGATTTCGTGGAGTACCAATAAATACTCTCTGGCCCTGTCAGGGGAAAGGGGCGAGCTTGTGTTTCAAAGCAGATGGCGCGGACTATTCTCTTGACACGGTGCAGTTGTTTCAATTGAGAGCAGCTGACTCACAGAAGTGGCATGGGCAACAGGAACCAAGGACTCTCAAGAAGTACGGGTTCCTATATGGAGGATACACGTGGAAGTACTACCAAGTACAAGAGATGGTCCGCATGTTGGTTCTGGCCATGATCCCGGTTTTCGTCCCCACACGAACAACCGGCTCACTGCAGGCCGTTCTGGGGCAGCTCGTGTTGATCGCCCATATGGTCCTGTGCCTCGTCATACATCCTTTCGAGGACAACACCGACAATCTGCTTCAGATTGTGTCTAGCATTGGTACGCTCCCTGCTGTGATGACAGCTATCTGCAAGTTATAAACGTGTGGCATGTGTACAACACTGTTGTTCAGGCTCACAGTGCATGCAAAAGGTAGCCTTGCATCCCCTTAAATGGACATGCGCCAAGGGATTCTGGCCGGGGAAGTCTGGCGGACCTCGTGTCTAATGCTGTCTAGGAGCTTGGTTGAGGATGACGGGGCACAGGGTGCGTGCTTGCACCGATGGCAGCCTAAGCTCCTCACTAACAGACCGTCTCAAGTGCAACAGGGAAGAGGGCCTTGACCGCCGAAGTTGCGAAGATAAGAGAGAGGTGCAGTCAAGTTTTTTTGGGGGGGGGGGGGGGCGGGGAGATGATACGTGATGTAGTGCTTGTAGATGGGCATCAGAATGAGACTGCAGACTTGGGGCCTGCATTGTGAAGTTCAAATCTGTGTGGCTCTTTTGCAAAGGCAAGATGTATTGATCTGAAGATGGGAGGGGTTGGGGCGTTGCAACAGTTCTATGGCTTGTGCTGGTGACTGGGGAGACCCTCAAGTGGGCACAGTTGAACAACAAGCAAATGCAGTACTTCAGCGTTGCCCTCTTGCTTCTCATGGTTGGCATGGCGGCCCTCTGCTTCTTCCTCATTCTCAAGCGCAGCCCCACCGTCGGAAAGGCCACAGAGGCAAGCCCTTGGAGCCCTCCTCACCCTCCCTCTTCCCTCCATCGCGTGTGTCTAATCAACTCGGGGGATGGACTCTTTTATCAGGCATCCTGGTGTCTCAGGCTGGTCTCATGGAGGGGATCCACTTACGACTTAAACGATCTTGATATGTGAGTGGATCAACTTTCCTCCTGAGCTGAGATGAGTCCAAACGAGTTGAATCTCCAGAGTAAGATCTTTCTGTTGCTTTGAGTTCCCAGAACTACCGCTGCTTTGATAATCTGTCCAGAGGGTCCGTCGCCTCCTATTAATAGCTCCCCCGTTTTTGTTACCACTAGTGCCGCGCTTGCACTTACCCTGGGCATGCGTCAACCCCCCCCCCCCTTTCCACCCAAGCCGGACTTCCGGGATTCTTTTGGGTTCCAAGTGTTAAGAAGAACACATCGATCCTGGTTGCTACGGAGTCGGTAGTTACAAAGGACAGTTTGGGGCGACAGATTATAAAGCGGCAAGTATCAACGAGGCTGAGTGCCAAAGTGTCCGACCTGGAGACAATGATGGGGGCCCGTTTGTCGAGAGCAAGTAGCATGGCCCGCCCCTCTGCTGCTGCAACTTTACGCCAGATCCAGCTTAAAGCGCAAGACCGCCAAGTAAGATGCCCCTTGTTTCCGCAGTCCAAGTCTGTACTGGTTTTCGTCCACTGCCCCGTTAATCTATGCAAGCATGCACACACTTGTGCGCATATGTGAGTGCGTGCGTGTGCGTCTGTGTCAGATCAATTGTACCTGTGTGTAAGCGCGCGCGTGTCTGTGTGTGTGTGTGTGTGTGTGTGTGTGTGTGTGTGTGTGTGTGTGCGTGCGTGCGTGCGTGCTCGTCTGTGCATGGATTGTGGTGGTTGGAATTGCGAAGTGATGCAGGGTTTACATGTGTGGCTTATAGATCAAAATTCCATGGCAAGTGTGTGTGTGTGTGTGTGTGTGTGTGTGTGTGTGTGTGTGTGTGTGTGTGTGTGTGTGTGTTCAAGTGGGTGAGCGGGTGCATGTGGGTGGGGGGGGGAGTTGGAGGAGGAGGAGAGGGGGGGGACAGAGAGAGAGAGAGAGAGAGAGAGAGAGAGAGAGAGAGAGAGAGAGAGAGAGAGAGAGAGAGAGAGAGAGAGAGAGAGAGAGAGAGAGAGAGAGAGAGAGAGAGAGAGAGAGATGGGGAGAGAGAGAGAGTGCGTGCCTGTGGGTGCATGTGTGTGTGTGTGGGGGAGGGGGGGGGGGCATGCAATATGCACATGTGAACGCATGCCCGTGACAGTAGGGCTGGCACAAATCCAGAAGGGCCTGGGTAGCTTGCTTGCATACTGTGCAACGGGGGCGTCAGTGACGGGCATTGTGTGAATGATGGTACGGGGTTTTCTCTTTGCAGGTCAGCTTTGCAGTGACAGATTTGGAGAGCGGGACGGTGGACGAAGGCCAGAGCCCTTCGAAGAAGAGTCTGCTGGGGGGGACAGCCAGCAGGTCTGACGCCCCTCCCCCAGAAGTGGAATTGGGGGAAACTGACACGCCACGTTCTACAGATGGTCTCCTTGGAGACGTCAAGCGGATGGCCCGCCAAATAGAGGAGCGCTCCCGTGGACCTTCTGGCTGACAAAAGGGCCAGTGCAAGACCGGCCTACCGCATCCAACCTGCCAGAAGCTGCTCGAAGTACCCTTGGATATGGTCCAAAGTTTGAGGTTCAGTGTACTTTCGACGCAAGAGAAACCTCTCAAGAGTAGTTTTGACAGGGGAAGCATATAATGAAGGAGCAGACAGAGCAACTTCAGCCAGCAGCCTGGTGGTCCCGAATTTGCGGCCCATTGGGCTCAGGCTTTGGGCATCAACAGTTATTTGTGACTCTCCTTATAGTTTTTAAATGCGGTCACGACTGCAACCAGGCCAAATCACAGCTCTCCAGCCTCATATAGTAGAGAAACGTGAGAATCAATGGTGCCCCAGACCCTGCTCATCGCAAGGAACATAGCCTGCCTTCAAACCATGCATGTCTATTATGTTTGGGGGCAGTCCGCCCTTGTGAGGGGCATTTGCTTCCTGGTTAAACCCCAAGTCCTCTCAAGAATTCTTGATGGTGATGTCTGGGGAAGCGAAAACGCCCATCTTTAAAAATTTTTCTGTGCCTTCTCCGGAGCAGAGTAATATCATTCTTTGCAATTGAGGCTTACATTATGTCTAGCCGTCCTCTCCTGTCTCACAATGTCCCGTGTGACAGTACATCACCCTGAAGGTAAGCATCTTATACGGCAATACCCCTTGGGTTGCGCACCATTACTAAAATGCCATTGATGTCCCAAGAGTAAGAGAAGATGGGAAGCGTTTGGAAGGGGCCATGCCAATTTGGGCCTGTAAAGTCCTACAACCAAGAACAAATCCGAGGGTGCTGATGTTCTCTGATCAGCAGGGGGGCTCCCAGGTGATGCAATGGCTGTGGTTTGCCCCTCGGACTTCTCCCACACGAAGTGCAGACCGCTCCAGGCTGTGCAAGGACCCTTGTAAGGGCCTCTGTACAGCCAAATTTAATTTTGAGTCTAAGAAGATGCAACCCATGATGACATCATTATTATTGCGAAGCACTAGAATCTCTGGTGACATTGTTCTGGCCAGGACACACTGGGCCACAGGGAAGTGTTCAAGCGCGTTTGGTTCCTTCATGGGGACCCACCTCCGTAGAAGTAATGCAAAATTTAAATACTAGTTAAGCAGTACAGAAGGAATGTGTGGTCCGTTGGGATCTTACAAGGCCCATGGACTACAATACAGGTCGGGCTGCATCCAGATGAAGAAGGAAAGGAAGTGCTCTTTTACGTCCCTGGAGGAAGTAATAACCATGAGATGTTGAAGTGGCTAGCAGCCCGTGTCTTACTTCTCTTTCCCCCCCCCCCCCCGGGGGGGGGGTTCTTTTGTGAACCACCTGCTTGAGTGTAATTGTCACGAATTTGGGTAGAAAGGCAATTTTGTACATCAGCCTTGGAACAAATGACAGTGTTTATATAAGATTAAATACCCCTACGATATATGTGGTGTGCAGACATCTGCACAAGCGTCCCTCATATGCTTTTCTTAAACTTGTACGAGAGGGCAACCCATGGACACCTTCAACTCCACAGGTGTTCATTTTCACTGTTCTTGCAAGTCACGTGCATAGCTGGCTACGGTAGTGCCTCTTCGTCTAGCTAAGACGTTCCTGTCAAAGACACGGTGCCATACGTGGGTATGTCAATTGTTTAAATATTTCCCATGCGGGAGGACGACTTGGATGTGTCTGAGTCACTAGTTATGATTGGTAAGGAGCCCATATCGAGACTTGCGTCTGTGTCAGCGCTTGCTTGTACCACTCAGAGTTGTTAGAGATATATGCCTGCCATTGCGGTCAGCCTGTGAAGTTCTGCGGTTCTCAGTTATCTTAATATTTCCACCTGTAACACAGGCCCAGAAGATATTCGTAATGTTGTTTAAGGGACTGTTTCTGACAACACACTTCCCGATGTGGGATTCTTTATCACCCCATTTCTCTATTGAATCCATGGACCTTAAAGATTTGTAGTGAAGGCATAGGTATAACTAGTAGAGTATCCAAAGGCTGTGAGACATGTCACATGCATGGTTGGAGGACGTCCCTCAACATTGTCTTTTGAGTGCAAGTCTGGAATGTGGCACACACATGTGTAAGACCCACCCTGTACTCTTCCAATGATTCTCAAAATATTTGTGCACTATATTTTGCAGTTTGGAGGGTGTATTTGGCTGCAGTTTATGTGCAGCTGTAAGGAGCAGCTAACCTAGGCATGTACAACTTTCAGAGACACTTTTGATGGATTAAAACCAATAGATTACTAGATTTTTGAGAACAATAGTTTGTGTCAGCTGTGCAGGATTCCGCGTTGTCCAATTGCTTCACTAGCTGTACAGAATTTGCTCATATTGCTTCCGCTTTTAAGGAATTTGGTCATATTTCTTCCACCTGCAAAGTCAGCAGCAAGCTCACTGCCTTGATCTCGTACACAAAATCATCTTTGCCCCTCTTCACATCCTCGTCTTTCCCCTTCACCTCCCCCTCCTTTCGTGCTCCTCCGTCCCAAGCTCTTACTGTCTCTTGCCCATCAGCCACCCCGCTTCAATGCTGGCGCGCGTGCGCAAACACACACACACACACACACACACACACACACACACACACACACACACACACACACACACACACACACACACACACACACTGATGACCCAGGTGTCATGCCTTTCGGGAGGAACAGCTCTTGAGAGTCACTTCTACTACAGGCACACTTTTTGAAGCCATTTAAGCTGTGGAAAACCAGGCTCAGCTTTACAAAATTATATTTACAACCTAGGAATGTACAGGCTGAGCCACTTTATTTCTGGCACACCCCTGATAAGAGAGTACACCAGGGTTGACACATAAAATGTTATTCCTGCCAACTTTGGCAGTGGAACCTCGGAGCTCTATATATCGGCCCTGTAGCACGAATTGGCGTGCAGTCCAATAACATGTGCTCTCTATCACCACAAGAGCAGTACCCTGCCGCATTGTCACAGTGAAGTGGTTCAGCAGATTCACAATATACGGTGTTCTTGCTGAAGACTCTGCCCCTAACCCGTAGGGGAGGTCTAAAAATATTCCCAAAATGGCGTGCGCACTAAGCCACACAAAGGAGAGATGCACCCGGAAGTAAAGCAGCTCAGCTGGTGCAGGGGAAGTGGGTTAAGAATAGCATGAACATGGGGCACCTGCCCGTATAGTTCCATGTTGCTTTCCCGTAAGGAAACATCTGCCATACTTGCAGGTGCTCCAATTCCTCTCTGCATAGCACCATCGAGCCAGCACCAGTGCACTATCCTTATTCCAAATAAATATCATGGACAAGCAACATCCTGCCCATACCAATCCCAAAAAAAATGTTCGCGTAACAAATAGGGTGATCTCCAAGATGTGCACACCCACCTTGTCTGTATGTCTTGAGATGATGCTTGCATACTCAGCACGTATGATGTTGATTGCAATCCTGCAATCCTGTGTCTTGAGCAATAGACATCCTGGTCTGTACGCCTTTCGATCACCGCGAACCCCACATGCAACTAGAAACGTAAGGCACATGCCTGTCCGCAACCCGCGATGCAAAAGATCAATATAGCAATTGCCTTGCATCTGATAAACCCAATCCTTAGCTACTAAAGGTATCGTAACAAGCCTAGCAATGTTCCTGTTCAAAATGCCGGGCCTGTATATCAAACCAGGTTCCCTGAAGGCTCTGGTCAGGCACCTTGGGTGAATCACAACGAGCTATATGGCAAATGCATGTCTGATGTGACCTCGAGTTTCTACGATCATCCAACAAGGGGCTCCCATTTGCAAGGCATAGCAACCATTGCGACAATCTTGAACTGACTTCGATTTTGCAGCAATCTACAGTGATGTAAGCTAATTTCTCATACTATAGCTTGGCATCACCGAGGCCCTGCAAGTTTTTGGTTGTACAAAGTGGGTGGGGTTGACTCAACTCTTCCGTCACTCGAAAGGGCGTGACAGTGAAGGAAAAGAAGGACGCCGGGCCCAACTGTTAAGACCGCGAGCACTGCAGATGTAACCAATCGGAACTTTTGAGTGGTAGTGCAGCATGTACATGCTAAGTAAGGTCCTGTGTTTGATCAAATCTAACTTTTTGACTGCTGTAAGTCTTAAGGGGCTTCTGCAGCATTTTGGCGGTACTGCTCTCCGGAGTTCTGGCGGTACTGTTCTCCCGAGTTCTGACGGTACTGCTCCCCGGAGTTCTGGCGGTACTGCTCCCCGGAGTTCTGACGGTACTGCTCCCCGGAGTTCTGCCGGTACTGCTCCCCGGAGTTCTGGCGGTACTCCTCCCCAGCGTTCTGGCGGTATTGCTCCCCAGAGTTCTGGCGGTACTGCTCCCCAGAGTTCTGGCGGTACTGCTCTCCAGAATTCTGGCGATATTGCTCTCCGGAGTTCTGGCGATACTCTTCCCCAGAATTTTGGCGGTACTCTTCCCCAGAGTTCTGGCGGTACTCTTCCCCAGAGTTCTGGCGGTACTCTTCACCAGAGTTCTGGCGGTACTCTTCACCAGAGTTCTGGCGATAATCTTCGCCTGTGCTATGCCGATACTGTGCTACAGCGCCCTGATGTTCTGATGTAGGCTGGCTAGATGAGCTCTCTGTTGCAGCATCTAGCATTCTTCGGTTGGCCTCTGCAATCCAAAGAAATTACCTTAATTAGTGATCGCATCTTATACACGATCTTTCTTGCGGTTATATGAGATGAAGGGGGAATCAGTTGACATGCAGACAATGAAAGCCGGGAGGATGATATTTCCAAATACATGGTCTAATGGGTACGCCACAGCGTTCTTAACCCGTAAGCACTAGTAGGACAATATGGCGCTGTCAAAAAGAGTCAGAACTTTGTGGAAGGGCAACGACATGCTTACTCTGCAAGTAAAAACAATAGACTGGTCTCATATTCAAATTTGCTGACAGGTGCATCCCTGATCATGATGGGTATGTTGCTGAAATGATTCATTTTTCCCAAATTGCAACAGACGTGAATGGTACTTACTATCCACATTTGGCAACACCTCCCATGATCATAACCCCTTTTGGACAACCTTGGCAAGCATGTGCTGTAGGGTGTGAGCAGCTGGTGTGCTTTACAGTCTACTGCTCTATGAAGAACCGTCTTATTGGCACAACAAATGATAAGTCTACCGATAAGTCTACTCAACTAAGCAGGAAGTAATCAAGTGATCAAATGAAATTAATGTTATGTGGACTCAACAGCCTTTTTGTGGGGTTTCTAAGCTTGAGAGGGATGAGGTCGGTTCTATCACAAGTTTTGAAAGAGCTTACTCTGAGCCACGGAGCCATGGACGGCAAGTCCAACGATCAGTAGGACGGCTAGAAGGGGTGCGAACTTTGCCATGTAATCAAGAATGTTCACTCCTGCAAATGCCCAAAGCCAAGGCCCCTCACAGGGATCAGGCCGACTCGGTGACGAGCTCACAAACTCTACTACGGCCCCACGAAATTGCGATGGTCGAACGTGAGGACCCAAAACCCAATGAAAGACAGAGATGAGTACGTTGATCAGTCGTTCTGCGATGCTGTGCTGAGATACTGCAAGAAAAGACGGTCCAAGGATTGTGCAATCCCGAACAAGAAAAACCTCCACGTACGAAGGATTTAAGCAATGTCACTTTCAACAGGGTGAGAAGAGCAAAACTCAACATATGTTCTGTAGAAAGTAATAACCCGTGGGCCCTATAATCCCCCCCTCCAAACCAACTCTCTAAGAAACAATCATCGCACGCCATTTTTGCAACCAGGAGTAGCAAAACAAATTCTGAAAAAACTGCCACCATGAACTTACAGACTATAAAATAGACTGTTACTCAGCACAACAACGCAGAGGACTTGGTCGTGGTGGACACCGGCAATTTCTAAGGAAGACCGTGCCGACCATTGTATACACAGACGTTTGAAGGCTCAACCATGCCTGTAGTGCCCTTTCTTTCTATACAATACACATTACATCAAGGCCTGACAAGAGATGTCGGGGCAAAATAGTGATGTCCGGGAGATACCTTCCGGTAGTTACCAGGTGCACCTCGATGCGTTGAACAGTGCAGCAAGAGCAGAGCCCGTAAGGTGCGTAAAAGATCCCAGATGAAAGCTAAGTAAGTTCTTAAGAAGCTAGTTTTGGCAAGATCGTACAGCTTAGGTGAGGAGATACCTGTAAGCCCGCCCAAGCTGGCGTATTACGTATGAAAGGGGGACCTAATATAGAAGGGGGAACATCCGATGCCAACCTGCGTGACGGCTTTATCGAGCGGAGTCATCGGCTTACGACAACACAGTAACTCGGGCGTTAGATATTTTTCCGTCCGTATCCTGCATTTTGATGTCGACTGGATCCTATTCTTTATAGTATGAAAGATCGGTAGTACTTACGGCAATACTACTTACTATTCGGAACTCCGAATGTGAGTTACGGGAAGCTAAGATCCTTTTAAGTGAACGGGCGGCCAGCTAATAATGCTTTCGGGCAGCCGTAAAGTGATAAGTCCGTATCTCCACATTAGAAGCTTCCTTCGACCGGAGGATGCCCACGAGGCAGGAGCAGGCTAGGGTCCGCGAATGTGGGAGGGGTTTGACATAAAGCTGTCAGCAGCCGACAACAAAACGCACACACAATCCGAGTCGTCTCCTGGGAGACGTCACCGTCCAGAAATGTTGGACAAATGTTGCTTCTATCAATTGCGTTGTATAATATGGTGTGGCTCAATTTTACGCACGTTGCGTAGAGAACCCACCTTGCAAACGAAACCTGAGTCATGTGTCCTGACGAGAGTATTGCACTGGCTTGCATAGGAGGTTTCGAAGGCGTTCTCGGTTGTTTTCATACGTGGATTTTCTCGGTCTGATACGTTGCGGACGTGCATGTATTGGTCTTATCTCTTTACTTCAGTATGGACACCTGACGCAGCTCTTAGAATCGTGTCTTCTAACCAGCAGTCACATACCGCGTGCTGCGGGAAATGGTTTTCACATATTGAAATTGAAAGTTGAAGACATGTGTAGCTCACTCTTCCATCCACCAGAAGTTTTTGTGGAGGCGGCTGAGCCGACTATAATTGGTTCGGTTTCGGCGGTATTCATAAGGATTCTTGGAACAGAAGCCACACCTCTACACTATTGTCCATTTCCCCGAGTACTTATCGTTAGCGTGATGAATCGTTCAGAAGAGCATTTCCCGTACCGTGCTTTTCGCAACTTGCATCGTGCTTTCATCCACCATTTTAGTTTCTTGTTCTTGTTATTTCTGTGTTGAGGAAGTTCCAATCTCAATTCTAACTTGCAAAATACTGATCATGTCAGCATAAGGTCTGCACAAAGAGGGGATGAGGTGATAAAAACAATATCGTTCATGTTTTAGGGATATATAGCAGTCGTTTATATTTCTTGATGCCAACAACTCTGAGAATGATATATGAGCATATATGAGCAGTCCTTTGATATTCCTCGATGCCAGCAACACTGAGAATGATATTACTGACGATCCCTAAAGCTACTAGGTCCTCACTGAGGCATTTTGCATTTCAAAATGTGTTCTAATTGGATTACGAGTGCTCTTAGAGACATGCGAACGCAATCCAGGCAACCTTGGAATTACTTTGCTTCGGAGACATACATGTTGAAATCTGTAAAATGTCATAACTTTGTTTCTAGATTATGCAGCACAATAAACACGGTTTAGCAGGGCTGCATGGGAGGGACCCAGGAGACACCACTTTCGTGGTTTATACTTTAGGCCTTTGAGGAAGCCTCCAAAATCATTTGATGCCACCGACATTGGAAACAAGACTGATACTCGTGATGAACCTTAAAAGTACTAGGTTTTCCCTGAAGTCATTCTGAGCATTGAGGATCTAAGTGTTTTCCTACTAGAGAACAACTGCTCCTGCGAGGCATGCGATTGCAGGCAGACTTCAATTTAATGCGCTCAACTAAGTGCTGAGAAACTTGAGGGTCATTGAGTAGGTGGGACATTGGTTGACATCCCTCTCGTTGGATTACGCCTAGTTGTAACAAATAGGCGTAATCCCGCAGGGACAGCCATGGTGGCTAGAGCCTCAAAGCATGATCCCATGGCTTGGCTTATGGAGGACTTACGGTAAACTGAGAAGCAATTTGTTACGGCAATAACGTAGTGTTGCTGCAGCGGAAAGTTTTGCCGCTCCAATTTTTACCTCTACTGCCCATTGCAGCACTCAAAGCCGCCATGAGCGCCTATGGATCCTTCTCAATCTTCAATACCCCTGTCTCCTTGCAAAATAGATATTAGGAGACATGCATGTAGTCCCACGGATGTCCCTGCTGAAGGAGCCCTCCTTCCTCTTGGGCCAGCGCTTCCCGATTGCAATAAGCAAACTGTTCATAAAAAGCAGGTCCGTAATCATCAAACACTCGGGGCTTCTCGTCCCAAAAGATTTCCAGCATCTCGGCATGTCTGCGCATGCTCTTATGCAGGTGCTCGTGTCCTCTGAAAGATTTTTCCGCGTTTAAGGTCTTCTGAGTGCATGCATGCATGTGTTCGTGCCCTCTCCACCATGCTTCAGTCCTTGCTATGTTCACTTGAAATATGCGTGACAGCTAAGGTAGTCATGTTATGGACCTAAATAGCTTTTTTGCCCTAACCCGCTAAAATCTAAGAACTCATATTTCTACCTCCTTCATCCTTGAAAGCTCCACTCGTTTTGTAGCTCATAGTGGTACAGTAATGTGTGCTAATGTCAAGTCAGTCTGCAAATAATATGATAGGGAGCTGACATGCGCGTGCAAGTGGAGCCCGAGATCTAGCTTACGTGATAAGCTTCATTATTATTCACTATTGTCAATCTACTGTCATGAGCTCTTTCCATCATACTACCTTCAGTACATCTTGGATCAAAAAGTGCTTCGTATGTGTATGTATATACAGAATCATCCTCGGGTGAAAACTGTTATTATACCTATTACATTTCCAGAGACAGACCAGAGCCCTCCCACTCCCATATTGTTGTCATGAGACATGTTCTGCAGTCTACGTTCTTGCATCCTTGCAAGAAGGCGCATGACTGCAAATTGCATGCAAAACACCAGCTTTGTTGCAATGTACCAAACAGTGCGCATGCAAGCCCCCTGTTCACCTTTCGGAAGGGACGCCACAGTATCCGCAGCGGGTTGGCATGTAACCTTTTCCACCCCGCACTTTGTGGGGTTAGAGCAGCGTTCTGGCAGCCTGCATGTCATCTCCGCCAGTTTTCATGAAACACCAAAGCGGGGCAACTGCTGGACATGTGGATGGCGTAGATTTGACACATGAAAAAAAAAGGTTGCATTCCTTTACATTGACTGTCTGCAAAACAACCGATCTCCGGACTATGAGATGCTGCACAGCTGTTGAAGACTCTTAGCAAATGCGGGTAGCAGTGTTGCCAAGCTCACTGGAGATCTTCCGAAATGGATGGCCATAAACAAGTGCAAAAGCACGCGCGTGTGTGTGCGCGCGCGCGCGCACGCACACACACACACACACACACACATGCGCGCGCGCGCGCGCGCTCATGCTTGCAAGGGGAACCATTGAGCGGGTAATTGCATGAGAATACCCCATTATGTGTTTCGAGTTCGTGTTGCTTCTTTTTAGGAAGAACAGGAACGAGGCTACTATAATGTGCTCCAGAAAGGACCACTGGTTGAACTCACGTAACCACTATAGAATTTTATCGTGCAACAAATCCATTATCCAATGCCCATGTAGGGTACACGTCATATGGTGGCCACTTTCCAACAGCAGGAATCAGCAAATAACAGCCACGGACAGAACCAATTGGATGCTGCCTAAATTTTTGGGGAAAAAAGAAAGGAGCTTGAATGGGGGATCACCGCACAACGGCCTCTTAAGCACTTCATTTTTTCTTATGTTACCGTGAGAATGTTTGATGGCCTGGTGTGGAACCCCATTCCAGAGGGCTGAATCATTAGTTGCACCGCTTTCAGTATGGGTACGTGCAGATCGATCCCACGCTGTTTACGAGGCTGGACGTGTTGCAGGGGTACAAACACATCACGTCCCATGACATGTTACTGTATCGAAGTTGTCCTTGCTCCCCGCGTTCTGCCTCTAAACAAGATACCGTTCTCTCAAGATGCCCCCCGCCCCCCGCCCCCCCCCCTCCCCAGGTATCCAAGACATTCCACCCCACTCCTCATCTAACCTTGCTCCAACCAAACCGCTCTATTCGGAGTTATACTGAATTTTTCAATGGTATTTATAATCCGAGAAATACATTGTTAATCTACATCAGAGTGTATCAGAGTTGGCAAAAACGGTATTATGTGTCTTTGTAACAAGGCCAAACGCGCAGAGTATTGAGTAGATGGATTAGCAGCTCTTGCTGTGGTGCTAAGTCACTGGGCTATGTTCATGCAGTGTGAAACATGGCAGTACTTCATGTATGACGTTGGAGCTTTGAAGAGTGATTGTCCTCTCAGGGGGGTTGTAACAACTGTCGAAAGGCAAAGCAACGCTTTGACCTGGGGCACTTAGCAACAACTCTTTGAGGGAGGGCGACTGCAAACAGCATCACGAGGGCCTGCCACTTGTGCGCCACCGAAAGCCACCTTCCCGTTGTATGTGTCCATTTGCCGTGTGCAAGTAATCTCTGCAAAGCTGGTATGCACCTGAATGGTTTGCACAATGGGCTTCCGACAACGCTAATTCCGGAGCATGGTCTCTAAGGAACTCTGAAATAATGGAGTTGTCAGGAAGCCAATCCAGTAGTTGTCCTTAAGCAGGTTGATTGGCAGGCACACTTCGTCATAATCACGGGTCATATGTAACATTCAACCAATTCACTTATTCTAGCGACTACAACTCTGAACGTAATCCTGCCTACAGTGGCTGCTGTGAGCCACAGTTTCCCAATTCAGGTTTAGCACTGCTTCTTTGATGAAAATTAAGGCTAACGAAAAAGCAATTAAGGACAACTTCACATAAGCATGTGAAGTTGTCTTTGCTTATTGTGTGTTAAGATTCCAATTCTACAGGCTTTTGGTGTGGGTCCCTTGGGAAGCCCTTCAAGTATGCTAGCATGCACGTGGAT
>KV908458.1:116949-121949 GCA_002005505.1 Botryococcus braunii
AAGTATACACACCACTGAGGCATTCAATGCCACAAAGACAGGGTAGACTGCGTTGAAGTTGATAGTTTGTTGAAGATAGTTGGTTTTAGGCAAAAAGGCCTGGTTGCTTCCATCCAGCACAGCGCGGTCGATTTTGAAGGAGGGAACGCCTGCAGCAGGAGTGAAATACTTGCTATAAGGACAGAGGCCCTGCAATTCCCCAAATAACCTTGTGACTGGACAACTTTGGATTGCTCGGATTCGCGTAAGTGGCTAGATTCAAGACTTGTTAATACATGACTCGAAACAAATAAAGACTGATATCATAATTGGCGAGTCAGTTTCTGCAGCTACTGTTGATTGTCATGAGACTGCCATGAAAGTGCATGTCAATAGTCAGGGCTAGTGGCGACAACCTGGGGATGCGTGTGTGCATTTGCACCCCACTTTGAAATACCCACTTTCGAGTTCAGGTGAAAGCATCTGCGTGCATGTAAAGAAGGGTCACCTTCAAGATAACGGGGGGTGTGATAATAAGGGGGTTCACAGGGTCCACGTCGTTGAAGTCCTGCAAGCAAGAATGCACATGGAAGGTACAAGGTTGGAAATTTCTTTTTTTTTTGTCAAAATCCTGTTAGGAAGTCACTTTAATTGATGAGCTATCCGACTTATATGTTTGTCCCCATGGTGGACACTGGACAGGATGTTGCTCCCGGATTGTACCTTGGCCACCTGTAGACATGGAGTTTTCGTGGCTGCGGAATGGCCACCAGTACGGTGAGCCCTCCAAAAAATAGTGCAAGTAACTTGTTATCACTCAAATGCCGAAGAGGGAGAATTTAGTGGGGTACTCGTCAACGACCGGATGCTGTCCTGACAACGACTAGAACCGGTTAAGGTAAGCAACAGCTTACTCACCAAAGATACGGTGTTCCCATCACTTATTATATTTGCTTCTACCATCTGAAAATAGCTTGATAGGCTGAGGACAGCCGTCGCTACCCAGAACGTGCATGCTTTCGCACGAACTCTCTGCATTTTTGGTAAAAACCAGAATAGCAATCAAAATTCAAGACTGCAGAAGTTGAAATTCCTGTTACGTCGCCAGGGAAAGAAACTCGAAGATTGTATGGTATCGAATGACAATAAGTTTCGGACTGGCTGTGTGGTTCGATATAGCAGCGGCGGTAGCTCGAGGTGACTTGAGGAGATGTCACAGCAAGTTCTGAAAATTTCTCTTGAAGACTATTTGGCCACAGGTACAGTTGTGTGTGTGTGTGTGTGTGTGTGTGTGTGTGTGTGTGTGTTTGTGTAGTAAAGGCGTGCCTAAAATAGAATGTTCAAGCATGCAATGGCTCAGAAGATCCCCCATGCATGTCCCCCAATCGGGGACCCCGATTATTCCTTCCGATGATGGGAATCCCATCTGGGCCTGACGAGAAGGGAATATTATGATCTGATTATAATCTTGTTTCTAAATATAATATAGTATTATAATCTATAATTTATAATATCATATCATAATCGGTCCAATATATTATATCAAACGAATTCAATATTATTCATACTATATTAGCAGATGGATACAGTATTCGCAAGTTTTCTGGTGTTCGATAGTGGATGTCGTTTGATGTCGGACCTCGCGGACTGCAATTCCACGAGCGCATTAACAAATTTTCACGTCTATTGACTTGAGATTAATACAAATCACTATGTGTAGGTCGCGGGTGGACTTGGATATATGTTGTCAGCATATCGATGTCGGCAGTGCCTCGGAACCGTTCGTTTGTCATATTACCTCTAAACAATTTCCGAAGCCCTCCAAACTTTGCAGGACAGCAGTTTGGAGTTCACTCTATGTGCTGTTAAAATTTCAATATGTGTCATAAAGTTTTGGTGTTCGCGACGATGTTCAGGTCGGCTGTCGAAGATTGCCAGCGCCTGCGGCAGTGCCTAGTAGGCCGCAGGCCCTGATACCCTGGGTAATTACCGGTGTCGATTATAATCGACACGTGACTATTGGGCCACTGGGGGCCTGAGACTGATATATTCACTTTTCTCTCTAATCAGGGAGGGTCCCTCCACTGGAGGGCCTCCAGGTCTTGAGTCCGGAGGGATTCACGGAAGTCCCCCAGGCTTCGATCACTTGCAGTGAGACAGGGCAAAGAGAAGCCCGCTGAACTAAAAGGAGCTTGAATCTGCCATCACACCTGTACACATCACCATCTATGCATATTTTGACTCACAAGCCACTGCATGTGGAATTGAGGGCTGTGTCATTCGTTACACCCCTGAACAAATGCCGTACGATATTCAACTTGCAACTTGCAATTCAACTTGCAATTCAACTGACATGGATGCATGTTTCGCAGAATCGATTAATGAATATTGTGATTCAAATTTGGTTTGAACCGCTACCAAACAGAGATAATCATGAAGTTTTGTAACGTTCCACTTACACCGAGCTCTGACGGGGATCGGGAGTATATAGTGTTTCAGTTCAGTCCCCGATCTATATTATTATTATTATTATTATTATTATTATTATTATTATTATTATTATTATTACTTTCCTTAACTGCTGACCCATGGAACCTAGCACTCGCCTATTAGTATTCGCACTTTGTGTCAATGTTGAAACTGTATAAGATTTTGGCTTCAGATAGCCTACAGCAAAGAGGTTGATTTGAAAAAGCATGTCTACAAAGTTGCACCACAGTGTACACTTGAGCAACTCCACCTTCTGGGACTACACGGGCAAATTCCTTGCAGGGGCTTAGTGAAAATGCCCCCCGGTGCTTCCCACTGCTAGGACGCCAGCTGCGCTTGGCTCAAATCAAAACCATGACCAAGCAGATGCAGGTAAGCCGGCAGGAGTCCTCGAACTGTTTCCCTCACTTACCGTCTTGACATCCTCAACAATTTCCGGTATAATTCTACAATTTGGTCCCTGCTGCTGCTGTGTCTTGCACACATGTTGGGATGGTGCGTCTGTTTGAAGCTCCGCCAGACGTCACTGCAGCACCGGCGCAGCAACCAGTTCGCTGTCCTGCGATAACGGCCTCCCTAATTTGAATTGGCTCATTGCAGCATTGCATTTGCAGCAATAGGGTGCGCCACATGCACATTTAACATACGCGAAGAAATCATCAGGATGAGTCGCAGAAGCTTGTGGGGTGCGATTTGTCTTGCAGAAGTCTGCAAGACAAATCGCACCCCACAAGTTTCTGTAACAGCATACAATTATGACGTGGGGGACTGCAAGTAGATCCAAGATTTCTCATAAGGTATTTACGATACCATCCATCTCTTTACTATTGCCATACTTCTCCCATGCTCTTTGGAACTCCGCGTGGTGCAGCGCCCCCATTCATTGCAGGTGAGTGAATTAGGTGCATGGCATTTGTCATGACCTTTCCCATGTGTGGGCCTATACATACGGTATGGTAGACACAGGTCATCACACAACGGCGGTGAGTGTATAATATACCTCATTACACATTGGCAGAGAAGTGCACCGGGAGAGATGCCCGAAGGCGTTCATTGTCCTGTGCGAGAAGGCTTGCTGTGGCGGATGTGTGCTGATTCTCCATGCGCAGCTGCTGGTTAGCTTCCAAGGCCTCTGACAGCTTGCTGTCCAAGACAGCTAGTTGCTCAGCAGCCACTGCTGCAGTGCATGTAGCTTTCTGAGCCGCCTGCCCCACTCAACGTCTCCTATTAAATATAGGCAAACCCAATAAAATTGTGGGAACCATACTCTACAGCCTTAAACCAGCACTCTACAGCCTTAAAGCTGCAGGCCTCGAGGATAGGACGTAACTGGGATCAATTGCCCTCGTCGAGACCCGATCGACACCGCCCCCGGGGGGGGGGGGGGGCACAGCCGCACAGGGTGGCAACCTCAAATGTGTCATGTGGTCCCACAGGCCAGCCAGACTGTTTAAAAGGTGGGACAACTATATGCCCTGACACACATTGAACATGGGGAAGGTAGGGTGAGAGAGGGAGTATGACTAAAACCTACAGATTTGACTTGTAAGGCACATGATGTACCACCAATACCTAGAACGGAATCTGGTCACGTGATGAAAGAAAGAAAGCACAGACCACGAGCTGCTGCTCAACGGCCTTCCGGCTGGCATTGGCAGCGGCAAGAGCTTGGGCCCGCCCACGCTCCGCCATAACGAGGCGATGCTTCAGTTTATCAGCCTCCGCACTTGCAGCAAGGGCTGTGCGGCTGGTGGAGTCAAGCCAATCGGGCCTCCCTGCAAGGGAGCCGCTTCTGTGCACACCGGTGGGACTCAAGCCCCGGTCACGCTGCGGTCCAGCCCAGGACCCCCGCAGGTTAGGCGCGCCGGGGTGGTGATGGAACCTGTGGTACTTCCGCCGCATAGGGGACCCACCCCGGGAGGCCGGAAGAGAGCGCGCCCGGCTCCGGTGGGACGCCTTGTGGTACCGCTGCGGGGCTCCAGGAGACCCCAGCCCTGCCATCAGGGACTGAGCCGACAAAATGTATGACGATAGACCTAATGGGACCGGCATGCTGTGATGTAGACCAGGCGTGTATTGCACATGCGGTGCAGGGCCGGCAGAAATCAGGTCCCCCTCAGAAGGGGCCATGTGGAGGAGGCTTGGTTTCCCTTGTTGGGCAAATTGCCCTACACTGGCCTGTGGAAAGCTCATAGCGTGATTGGGAGGTGCCCATGGGTCACGAGCAACCTGGGGAACAGTGGGCGGGGTTGTTCCTACAGGAGCACAACTTCCTGAGGAACCTAAAGCGGGCCATCCAATAGGAGAACCCTGGCTCATGGCTGCATCCCGCTCCCGCATCACGCTTGCCAACTCCCGGGATAGCGTGTACACTCGCTTCTTGAGGCGCTCTACTGCTGCTTGTCTTCCATTGCTAGGGGTTAGCTTTTCAAGTGGAGGCCTGGCCTCCAAGCCATCCTCCTCCCCATCGTCTTCATCATCCGTGTCCTCCGAGCTTTCACCTAATTTCCAGTTATGGTGGTCAACGGGGG
>KV908458.1:126949-129449 GCA_002005505.1 Botryococcus braunii
TATTACCAAACCAAACAGACAAGCATAGCCAAGAAGCAGCAAGATGAGGGTGACACCTGAGAAGGAAGCTCCAAATCAGGCGGGGTTGGGGGCACGGAGTCACTGGGAGGCTCTCCTGTGAGGGCCTCCAGTCGCAAGCCCAGCATCAGATTTCTCTCCTTCAGGTCGTGCACCTACACATCCAGTCCAGCAGTCCAGATCAGTGACGAAGGAAAAAAGAAAGAAGGGCGGAAGCAGCTACGCACATCAGCACTTGTGGCTTGTTGTTTCAACCAAAAATATAATGTTGAGAATGTTGAGAACTTAACATTAATGTTAAGTTGTCAAGGAACTTGAGTCGTGCCCTCTCTCTGAAGCGGCTCTCTTGTTTGGAGACCGACACTTGTGTGGGCTTGCTATTGTGTCTTACTACTCTGCAAGCAAAGTTCCCTGGGTGATTACTCTTGCATTTGTCAAGCTGTGTTCCCCGCTTATAACAGTACTTTGTGAGCATGTGTGCTGCATTCCATGTCTTTTCTCTTGCAAAACGTTTCTACCCTCACGAACCGGACCCACCCATGTCATTTCGTTGAGTGGGACAGGAGGAGGCAATTGCAACCTTGCACGGTGAGGGAAGTGCTCTTAATTAATTACAATGGTGGGATCTTTTAGTAAGTGTAAAAGAGGAAGGGCTTGCTTGTGGTGATGGGTATGGTGGCAGACAAAGTGTGCGGCGTATAGGACTGGGGATTCCAGCAGATGTGTGTGCGACAAGCCTAAGTGTCTCCTAAAGGAGGACAAAGTATTAATAGGATTTGAAGGGATTTGAAGGGAAAGCGAATGGCGGAAAGAGAAGTGGATGATGTGCACGCTCATGAGCAAGTAGGAAAAGGGGCTGTTAAATAAAAACGAACAAAGTTTCTTATGGGGTGTAGACTTCAGATCTGTGAACCCAAGTGTGCGGACAAACAAGCAAGGCTGTTGAAGTAAAAGGGTTTGCTGAAAGAGAAATAGGCTGAAAAAGTAGAGTGACGAGGGAAATGAAATGGCAAGGGATGGATTGGAACAGCAGCCACGCTGTAGCAACAGCTGGACATGGAAACGGAGTTGGGTGGAAGGAGACGTTTCGTGTTAAGAGGGGGGAAGGGCGATGATGACGAAGAAGGCTCTGGAGGCAGAGGGGAAGGGGATGTGGAGTGAGGAGGCTCTTGGGGAAGGGTAAAATGGAAGGGGGGGCGCATGAGGACAGAGGGAAAGGGCCAGATCGATTGGAAAGGAGGGGGCGTGGACAAGAGGGGAATGGCGATATGGAAAAGTCGGCTGCGGACAAAGGGGCAAGGTGCCGTCGATCGATGGAGAAGGGTGTAACAACCGGGTGGGGCGATGCAGATGGAAAATATTATGGACAAAGGGTTGGGGCGATGCGGGGGAAGAGGGCATGGACAAAGGGATGGGGCAACGTAAAAGGACAAGGGCATGAGCATACGGGAAGCTGAAGGGCGAAGTGGAAAAAGCAGGGTGTGCAGAAAGGGGGAGAGCGGAATCATGTATGGAAGGACGTGGCGGTAATGGCAGGGCGAAATCATGTGTGGAAGAAAAAGTCCGTCGGAGAAGGGGAATGGTGGAATGCCACCTTGAAGCGCAGGCGATGGAGGTCAGCAAAAGGGTCGCGGTCTCCCTCTTGGAGTGCCAGTCGACGCCGCAGTTCCCGCACCTCTTCCTTAAGGGCCTGATTGGCGGGAGTCTCCCCCACGAGGGCCTTGCGCTGCACCTCACTCGAAATTACCCCCATGGCTCTCCCTGCAAACCTGAACCCACCAGCAGCACACCAATAAAAGACTATGCATATCAATCTGAGGCCCCAATGTAAAAGGTTGCAACCCCTCTTGAGTTCCCCACACCACAAACAGCATCCATGTTGCCTCGCATACCATCTCGAGTTCCACAAACGAGATACACTTAACTGATCTCCATCTCATCATCTCCATGCAGCTGACCAGAGGTAATCTTCTGCGTTTCATACGATGAAGCATTCGTCTTTCTCGTCAACTCTTATGCACTTCAGCAAATGACCATGCACATGACCATATGGCAAGGCTTGTGGGGGCTACATGACTGAGGGTGTATTTCTGTTTGGCGCTTCAGAATGGGAGAAAATACCGTAGAGTGTGGGAGGTTTCCTCCGCATGGATGGCGGCGGGGTTGATAGTGGCGATGAGAATAATGCGACCCGACCCCCCCAGGTACGGCTGAAGGAGGCGAGTCAACTTCGAGTTGCGGTACGGCACATGGACCTCTGCCGCTGTCCCGCGACTTGTGGGGCCAGCTTCAGCGAGTGCCGATATTACATTACCCAGCATCAGCAAGCTCATGTTGATTCTTGTGCTCTCCTGGACCCTGCCATCACACATACATGCGCGTAGGTCTTAAACACCTTCCTAGAGTTGGCATGCCCCATTTTCACCATTTCGTGCTGTTCCTGGCGTGCCTCCCCCCCCCCCCAACACACACACACACACAC
>KV908458.1:136949-139762 GCA_002005505.1 Botryococcus braunii
CGGTAATCCGGCAATGCATCACTGAAAGCCATGCGCAACGCCTCTTGGAAATTATAAGCAGCAACGTCCAACTCAACACCTTCTGTTCATAATCCTCCTACCTCTACAAATTTGTGCTGACATCCTGTTTTGTATACCCCGAAAGGAGTCCTGAGAAATACTGCCTCACTTCTGCTCCATCATTTGTTTGTGGATCCAGCATTTTGATGCCCAATTAAGTCCTCATGAGGCAATCACACACCATGCCAGCTGATCAGCAAAGCAAGGAGGCAAACACACACCATGCCAGCTGGTAGTCCTATCATATACGTGACATTCTATGTATGGGACATGCATTACGATTATTAATGCTTCAGTACTACTATGACATTTTCCTACCTCGTAGCGGAGCCCGCAGCCTCTTCACCACTATAGCCAAGCTTGTGGGCATCAAATCCCCGAATGATTGGGTAGAGAGTAACAGGTGGCTCGGTTTAGCAGGGTTTTCTGTGTGTTGGCTTTTGAATGCTTTGAAAGGCACGCTCAAACCATCAACCGTAAAGGTTGATTAGGACCTATCAACGGAAAGATGTACGAAGCTTAGTGAAGGTGGAACTCTCGTACTTGAAAAGCGGCCCATCCCCGCTGCTTGCAAGGGTCCAGCCGGATGGGAGGGGTGCGCAGACTGCACTTCTGAGCACTGGGATTACCGCAGCAGGCAATGGATGATCTAACCCATAGTATATTCCCATATCTGCCTCCTACGAACCCGGCATCTTTTTTCACAATAATTACAACGAAGAGGACCAAAAGTTCAATTTCTGTACTCCGCTAGCGCTGATTAGACCCGAGGAGGTTGAGCTGAAAAGTACTAGAAGTTGAAAACTATAAATTAAGCAGGACCTCATAACTTCAAAGTCTGATGGATGCTACTGGCCCATCCCCTATGAATTTCTCCATTGCATACCCTCCTATCTGCAGAACAATGTTGTAACGACAGTGAATTGCCTTGAAGAGTACGGCAAGAATAGCTGTAATTACTTATAAGAGCACGCGCCACACATCTGTTTGAACACGCGCGCACACCTTCAAGACATATCTCATCTTTGTCATATGGTTTATCTGTCGAAATGCACCAGTATACTGCAACACTCTATTAAGATTCGATCCTCCTCTCAAACTCCTTGTGTATGTGTGTGTGTGTGTGTGTGTGTGTGTGTGTGTGTGTGTGAATGTGTGTGTGTGTCTGTGTGTGTGTGTGTGTGTGTGTGTGTGTGTGTGTGTGTGTGTGTGTGTGTGTGTGTGTGTGTGTGTGTGTGTGTGCGTGCGAGCGGGCGCGCGCGAGAGGGCAAACACGACCCAATGCAAGGCTACATTTTAGCTACTAGCGGGTCACATTGACTACCGCCCACAAATGTTGGTAATAGTATCTTCGTTGTTGCTCATGTGACCAAGGTCGCCCTGGATACCGTCACTGTTGGCCTACCTCGACAGAGGTGGGAGGGCTGTGGGAGAGGACGCGCGGCACCGCCGCTGCACCCCCTCTTGCCATGAAGAGGGCCCCCTGGAAGTAGGCTGCCCTGGGGTGTTTCCAGACGCTGCGGTTGCTCCCCTGTCAGCCCCCTACTCTTTTATTTTTTTGAGGAATATCCCATTTGAGAGTTGGTGTGTCAAGCACATGTGGGTCTAGTGAGGGCAGCTACCCAACCATCGCACCTGTGGGGAACTGAATCACAAATCGCATGCCACGCCTTTCCAAACTTGACTTTGTGGTAGGAAAACTGATAATATCGATGTTTGAGACTTAAAAGCCGCTTTAAAAGTGCTTTTCGACTGTCCCGGGTGATGGAAAGGGTCTGTTGGGCCCTACTCTTGTGTCCAACTTCTCGTCCTTTCCTTGTTCCAATCCCTAGTGCCAGTCTTCCCTATAGTGTCCTTCTCTACGCGCAAAAGATGTCTCACACCTGGAGTGCTCTCTGTTTGACCCAAAATCCCACGGCAGCATGTCATGGACCGATTTGTCCTTGTTGTATGATTTGGGTATTCTCCTTGGGTTTCACTTTACCCATTGCACTTATATAATTGCTCATATATGAGATTAGTCGATACCAGGTCGTTAGTTGCATGCCTGGACTGCATCGTCATGACCATTCCTTGATTATAACTTTCATGAGCATAGGTATCCCAAGTCAGTGTAACACAAAAAAGGGGAATTGTACAGACACTCTGATATGCACCCTGGTGTGACAGACAATAAGCGAAGGGAGCAACTGGGAAAGCCTTTGTGAACTGCCTCCATCGGCATGATAAGAGGGGCTTGCCGAATCATGATAGAAGAGGCGACAGAAGTCTGGGTCATAGTAAGATGTCCAACCATTTGGCAGGTTTTGTGGGTCCAGGAGTTCTTCTGCTAAGTATGTTAGCCCTTTCTCCTTCACCTGGGGCCATTAAGGTGGACTTCACACGTTGGCAGCACTCCTTACAGCTTGCTTCACTCGCAGGTTCAGAGAGACCTTGGATACAAAATAAATACGCTACAAGGTTGACCACAGACTAGAAAGGCTTACAGAGGGCGAGTTGAGCCTTTCCTCAACAAGTCCAGAGAACATCCCTTTCTTTATTACTCAACAAAATCTAATTGATAAGGCTACATAATATATTTCAGTCGTTCTGTCCCCAAAACAACATGTGGGATTCTGCTTTCAGCTGGTCACACTCGATGTTGCCACTTGCATCCGCCATCCCACGTAGGCTCTGCGTTGGGTTGAGCCAAACCAAGGCCAAAGTACTTAAATATTTTTGTGATTGTAAAAATTTGCGCAGTAGTTCAAACG
>KV908458.1:146113-176113 GCA_002005505.1 Botryococcus braunii
GACCCGACGTAAAGCGGCAATTACGGCCTAAGCAGGTTCCTTACATTTGTGTGACTAATGGCAACAACAGAGCAGAGACACAAGATACAAACAAAGAAAGAATGGAAGCTGGCTGAGTAGGCTGTGTAGAATGTGAAGGGTAGGTCGCTTTCCGAAGTTGGAGCAACATCGCGTTCGACTGGGGTGCCTCTGGCCGCCATGCAGAAAGAGGTAACAAGGCCACCTCTTCTTTCGGTCTTATTGAAGTCGCTAGAAATGTGATGTCCAATGGGTAAATTTGTCTTAACCCCCTCCAAGTGCTATATGCTGGCACTGTTCCTGAAAACCCCAAAATGTTGCGCATGTCAAGGAGCCAACAAAAGAAATGTGATGTGGTCTAGCACTTTACCCTAAAAGAACGTTTAAAACAGAGGAAGGCCTTTAAAAGCTCTCCTCCTGTACCCATTGGATTCCCAACGGAAGATCCCTTCTATTCTGCGGAGCCCTCAAATGATGACATTTGGATACGTCTTCTTGAGCCACTTTAGTACATAATACGAGTTGATTGCAAGCTACAGTAGATTATAACTAATCTATACTCCACTCCTGAGCAATCAGATATAGCCTGGATGCTTAACCTCCCTAGCTTCATGAATTCAGTTTGATGGACAGGCACCCAGTCATGTGAGTTTGCAGCTTATACTGCTTCTTCTGCGAGTTGGTTTCATTGTAGGCCAGGGAGACTGGTATCAGGTAAGCCAGGAGTCCCAGTTGACACCATGCAAAGGTGCAAGCCACTCAACAAGCTTCGAGTGCATGCAGACAGCACAGAACAGGAGGCCAAGAGACTTACTTACATCATTTGAACAGCGCGGGTGTGAGTGTATGTCAACCTAAAGTGTAAGGTTTTTTGCGGCACCGTTGAAAAGCTGACATCTAATTGTTCCTGTCACTGTCCTGCCTGAAGAAAAGAAAAAACAAAAAGCAAAGCTTGCATGGCCCTGTTCTTGTTTTTGACAGGGCTGCTGCCAATCAGAAGTGAACATTCAGGTAGTGAACGCAAACTTTTGTTGGATCAGACACCTGTTGTCACTGTCTCAACGGACACGGTCTTGATTACATACTATCTTCCAAAGCAAGCAGTTTAGGCAATTCTCCCAGTGATGCGTGACTTTGCATCTGCACACACTCACAGTTTGGTGAGACATTCGTTACAGGGAAGAGCCACATTCTATGGCACAAATCCGGGAGCTGGTGATACCATTATGAATGGAAACTGCGGTTATGGCTACATCAACAAAGATGAGCCTGTGGGTTGGAATGTCGGTGCACTATCAGACTCCACAGAAGCTTTCCGTGGTGCATGTGGACGTTGTTATGAGGTATGCCTGAACGTGGTCGGCAAAGGAGTCACGATGTCTCAAGATATGGTGACATTTTTAGTGCGCGACAATATCAGGGTTTGAAACTGTGGTTGCCCACAAAAGACCTAAGGAATGGGGGACAGGAATTCATGAGATTAAGGCTCATTTGGAAAACTTTGTTGCTGTTTTAAAATGCTTGGGAAATGTCCGAAGAAGATGTGGAACATGTCAAAGGTCTACTTTTTCACTGCCCAAACCCATTCCTGTCCCGCAACACCTGGCTCAAAAGCAAATCTTCATCACCTTGAGTTGGGATTGAACTTGCTTCTCTTTTGTTGGAGAGAGTCCACCAGAAGTGCATAGATGTGAAATTCCAGGGAGCACAACTAGAACGACATTTGTTCACAGCTCTCGAAGGTATCGTGGATTTCCTGCAATGTGCACATTTCCTGCCAAGTGTTGCACGCACAGCAAACATTGCACCAAGGATGATGGCGAATGACTTGCCCTTGTCCAGATATCTTGGAACAAGTGCTCCAAGGTGGCACACCTGTTGGATTAGGATGTCTGCTTCTTTCACGACCATTAGAAAACCACTGTTGGGAATGGAAGAAGGTTGTTGTATAGGAAAATGTAAGGGTGTAATGCTTAGAAGAAGGTATTTGTCCATGTCGGGCCAGATTAAGTGCGATCCAATTGTCATATACGATGCCTATGGCCAGTCGTTGGACCGCACCGAGGCCTGCTTTGACCCATCGGCATCCATTGTCATCCGGATAACGGATGCCTGCCCTTGTAACTACCCCAACAACCCACAGTCCAACAGAAGGTGGTGCTGTGGAGACACTATGCACATCGACCTCTCTGTATATGCATATGAAAAACTCGCCGACAGGCAGTGGTGCGCAGCTTAACAAACTCTCTGCAAGTTTGATATGCTTCTTTAGTTGTCTCTGCCTACATAAAGGCCTTGTGCCTGCATTTCTATGCTTCGGGGAAAGTTCACTTTGCATCTCCTCAAGCGGGGAAGGGTGGCAAGATGTTGTTACAGTGTCCCACACATTTGCCAGTTCTACTGTAAACGCAGTAACCATGTTATGGAAGTGTTATGAGCCAAGAATGGTGCTTGTAAATGGCTTGCACCTGCACAGGGGAGCCATAGGTATTCAGTACCGAGAAGTGCCATGTTACTACACACCCAGCAAACAAGCGTACTTACCTGGCAGTCAAAATCCATTTCCTGACGACTACACCAACCGACCTGACCAGCTGCCTAATCGTGGTTACGACTGGTACGGCGCCTCTGGTATTATCGAACACTGGCTGTAACTTAAATGCAAAACCCTTCAAACTACTTCTTTCGAAGCAAAACTATGAAGAGCTGGTACTTGTATGAGGTTTGCCATTGGTCTCAGTCGTGGTGTCTTTTGATATCTATTCCTCATTCAAAACCATCGTTAACTTGCCATGGTCTGACAGAGTCATTAACACCATGTCTTCTGATGCATGGTAGTGCTGGAAAGCACTGTAGAAAACTGTGGAATTAGTACAGGCTTGAGATATACTGAGAATTGTGGGGGGGGGGGGAGAAACTCGTTGATATACCTGAAAGTCATTTGCATGATCGCGGGATTTTGCAGGACCAGTTTGAAAGGCACCTGGGTGCAAGTGGAGGCCAAAGGGAGCCAGCACCAAGTGATAAATGCTGGATCCCTACAATCGGCCTGGACAGTGATTGGATCCCGTGTGAATGCCTCTGGTGCTCCTCCCCCTGAGGGAAGCTCAAAAGACCAGGGACCAAGCAAGCGAGCACCTGCTGCCTGCTTCAGGTATTGCCCAAGAAAATGTGTCCATAAAGCCTCCCTCATTGTTCAGTCGTAATCCACACGCACTCAACAATCTACATGCACGTACTCACTCTCTCCCCCCCCCCCTTCTCTCTCTCCTTACTCCAGTCCGCATGGCACATCTTGCATTACGTAAGACAATATTTGAAACACATAATTGAGTTGAATGCATGTGCACCTGCAAACAGCACTTTGTACCTGTACTGGAAGTGCTTTCCTGCGCTATAGCCTGCTGTGTTGTTTATTCAATGCTGCAGCTGCACTGCACAAAATAAATACCCACAATTACAAATGCATGGTATGGATTTTGAAAGGCACTGTGCCTGACATCTGTTTGGGCCGCATGATCAGGCTCCAGCCGACCAATGGGACGGTCATTTTTCAGTCAGAAGTGAATCACACATTCGCCAACATCACAGGCGTGACCGTATCTGTCCGGAAGGGGCAATTTGGGGTGGTACCTGAAATAGAGATGCTACTGGGGCGTTTCAATGGGTCATTCACACCTCTGACCGAAGACAGCAAGGGAGACTCCACCAACACGCCCCAATCCAAACCTGGCAAGGTCCAGTTTGAAGCTTGCCCTCGAGAGCTTCCTCTGCGCACCCTTGTGCCTGTTCCCCAAAAGAAGGCACCTAGAGCATCTTGGGCAACCCCCCGACATTCTTCTGTTACTGCGCTGTTACAGGAATACCATGGCTCCGCACACGATCCTCAAAGCCCTGACCTCCTGCCAGAATTGCCCGCGGCCCCAGAGGTGACTTATTTTTCCCTATATCTTCTTGATGTGGCACACCAAGTCCGGCGTGTTTGTTCAGGAGTTTGAGTGAAGAACACTTGGCCCCTGCGTGCGTTTGCGTGTGTGGGTGTGGGGGGGGGGGGAATGGTGTGTTGGGGAAAGGATAGGGGCTCTGACCAGGAGTCTTTTAAACTTGATGTGTATCCCTGGGACATTAAGTGGCCATCCACGGGTAAAAAACCCCGATGAAATATACACGGGTGAACAAAATGAAATCTCGTGAAAATTCCCCGGGTGGTACTATGAGGGTTGTTACGAGATTACAAGCTCCATATTCAGGCTGTCATGAACCTTTCAGAAGGTTCCGAAGAAAAGTTTACAGACTATGGGATAGGTTCAATTGCATGAGCATTCTTAGTGTGTCCACAGATCCATCTTAACTTTGACAACCATGTCGACCATGCACGACATACAAGTCCTGTCATTGCACACTTCGGGACAACTGTGTAATACAGTTCTTTCAAACGTTGGACTGCCTTCTGAGTCCAAGTGCTGGGAAACACTTTCCTGTAACGCTGGCGTAGGATTGGGAAATGGTGTGAATGGGTGAAATCAGGGTAGAACTTGTTTACCACTTGAAACAAGCCCAAAATTTGTGCTTGCAAGCCTTTATCAAAGCTGTCTGTGCAATTTATGATAGTTGTAGTGTCATGCCTGCATTTATCGTTGCGAGTCGGTATACCCCGTGAACTATGCCCAGAACTTAAGCCATTTAAGGTTTCAAGTCTTGTCGTCCTTGCAGGAGTTCACAGTGTCAGTGTCATGTCTGCTTTCAGCGTCCCATGTGCCAGCACAGGACACAGAAGTATAAACAACCACCACAGGGATCCACTTCGAATATAACCAAAGCCGGCTGTAAGGCCCAGGTACTGCTTGAGACCACATCTTGAGGCACTGGTGGTTGTATGTTTGGACAGGGGGACGGGAGCGTGACAGCAGAGAGCGACACCCCAGGCGACTTGCTGACGCTTGCTACGGAGTTAAAGGCCAAAGGAGGGCCAACCCCAGCACCAAGCCCGGATCTCAACTTGTTGCCTGCAGAGACTGCCACATACGTCGTGTCGTTGGGAGGACGCCTCGATGACGTGTGCCGCACCTCAGATGTAGCACGGAACAGGATCTTCCTTGGGTGCGACATTCCTTTTGTGGCCCTCAAATAGACCGTCTGAACAGGGCATAAGCTATAGTGGAAACTATTTATGTTACAAAAAACCTCCTGGTTGCTCCAAAATCCTCATGTTCTTTTGTACTCGTTTTCATGAGCAGCAGATGAGGAGGCCTCAAACGGGACAAGTCGTACGACTGTGATGATACCTTGTATGTAGATGCAGGTGAATTTCCTATCTCACTAGCTGTGCAGTATCAACTGACTTGGAAGTGACATAGGGCCCCTCACTTGCATCTAAGTCACTCACATAAAGTTTCTGGGGGAAACAGTTGTGGGAAGCTGTCAGCAGACGATGTGGATGCAATCATGTTCCGAAACAAGCTGCCAGTCGTCCAGGATATATGCATTTACGAACTTGAGCTTACACCTGCAGAAGCACCTAGGGCAGCTTGAGCTAAGTCATCAATCTGTACAGTTAACGTTTTGCTTCAATATAGACATCATCGATCTTTCCCACCCAGCTGTTCCCTTTCATGATTTATTGCCAAGCAGAACATGCTGGTTGCTGGTGGGATAAGGCCAGACATCAAGAAATATTCCATAGGCCTTACAGCTGGCAGATGAGGCCAAGATATGTGCATCTTACTACCTGCAGTTGGATCCGCATTATCTGCGCATCAAGCCATCAGTGCGAAAGATCTTGAAGGCGACTATTGAAGTCCAGTTCTGAAGTTTGCAGCGTTTCTCCAGCAGAATTTGCGTGCATGCTCGTGCATTTGTTACTTGCTCCCACAAACATCTCTGCCCAGACTATATGTGTTTTGGAAATCGAGTATTAGATAGGCCTTACACCTTCCACCCCTTAGCTATAGGAAGTCAGTTGCGTTTTTAAAGGGCGGACTTGGCACACACGTGGAGCACTGGTGGGACAATTCAATTTGTGCATATTCAAGAACACATTTATGGTCCCTCAAGTTTCCCCCTTTTCTTGTGATACGTTGGGAGAATGGAATAAGTGCAGATTGGAAAGTTTGTTTTGACTGTAAGTAATCCTTCAATCATTTAAACTTGATCCCTAAAGGCAGCCCTCTTGGACGATGGCAAACGAAGTTGAGGGGTTGCCCCGCCACGTCATCATGTGGCACCATCTCTAGCAACAGTTCATTTGTTACATTTGCAGATAAGCATAGCGTATGCTTGTTACACTGGAGCGATGGTGTTAACATGTTGCGTAACGGGCCATGTGGCTGCGTAAACTCCCCATGGCCTCCATAGCAAAGGGGACGGAGGAGACATGAATGAGAAGAAAATACAGCTGCAGAAGAGGAACATGGTTTGATGGAAGTTGTTAAAGTGTTCACTTGGTGTCATATGCTGAGATCGTGAAATTTTGCAGTATTTAATCGCCAGCAGTAAAGCATTTGTTTAAGAGGCCTTCAGGCTTGTGTAGTTCGGCCCCTTTTGTCTCTGCTCCTGCAAATTGGAGTGGTTGTACATGTCAGCCCGTAAGCGGAATTGCACAGCACTTATGGGGCGTTTGAGCCCTACAGACCCAAAACATACTGTAAGCTTCTTGGACATTATCACTGATCAAGATGGCCACAGTGGGTGGCACCACTTGTTCCTAGTTACTCTAAACCTGACCTGTTTAGCAAGTCATGAACGATGTCAATTGTGATACATCTGTTTCAAGTCACAATTTCCTCACTTTCTGCGTATGCCTAAAGCACATCTCTTTGGATGACCAAGAACTTTCCGGGAGATTAACTTGATGTCGAATTCAACATGTGGAGGAAAAGCTCTGCAAACAACAGTTGTCCCTGCTCCGTCTTATAAACACAGGCAGGGGCCCCCAGCAGCCTTCAAAGCATCAACTGAGAATTGAAGTGAGTACCACCCGTCTAACCAGCATTAAGTTGAGGACTTGCGGAGTACAAAGTTTTCTCCTACCAAAAGTACACAGCCCTTAAGAAGGGGGGCCCAGCTGATCAATAGTCAACCCAATTCCAATTGTTTATTTTAACTGTAAATATGGGTGGATACATTTAGGGCGTGGAGGAATGTTCACCACAGTTCCATGCTCTGCTGGCAGTCTATCCGCTTTTCACCAATGCGTGCCAGCAGGATTGAGATCCTCGACCAGTTCTCATGGATGAGTTTCACCTATACCGTTCAGGCTTCACCTACGGGCCTAATTCGACTGTCCTTCCTCACCCCATAGTCGTCTTCTAAGAAACAATCGGTGATGTCAGCATGATCGGGCGCCCTCACGCGGTAATGAATGGGCGTCCTTAAAAAGGCTTCAAAGGATTCTCCTGGGCATGGCACCCATGTCGTCTTTATTGTTTTTTTTTTTTTTTTTTTTTTTTTTTTTTTTTTTTTTTTTTTTTTTTTTTTGGTTTTAAGAGTCTTAAATGCAGGTCATTTAAAATTAAGAGTGAAGCCTATTCTAACCGCATACCAAAATGCAGGTCATTTATGAACGCAAGGCTCAGGGCCCCATGGGATGGCCATCCTATATTGGACATCCCAAGTATAAACCACTTGTTGGGCCAAATCTGGTGGCATCCCAATGCGGGAATAGCCTCACGTATGTACACATTCCAACACGGGTAGGTACGAGTCTGCACTGAAGCGTGCGTAGGTGAGGCTCAAACCAAGCTTCACCGCATTTTCCGCTGCATGACCTTCATTTAATTACACTTGGATACATCTTAATGCATGCAATAATGTTGGCAATAAAGGTATATTCTTAATGGTGTCTAGTGACTTCCAAGCTCGCTAGCGCTAAGCTGGCAAAGCAGGAAAGCATTGATATACAACAACATAGATAGCATCTGTGAGCGCCTCACCAGTGACGAGTCGTCACCCTCCTCTAGCTAGTTGAGCTAGAGCTTCAGCTGGCTAATGATGTCAGATCAAAAACTCTGCATGCCCTAGTGGCCCGGACCGGGACATTCCGTGTCCATAACCGGTGTGAAAACGCGCGCGATATCGCGGATCGAGATTTTCGAGAGCGCCAGGAATGCCGTACCCATATTCGTGGATAAAAGTAGTTTTCCACACTGCCCACTTTCCAGTATTTCGGTATGCAACACTGTGGGACAACAATTACTGAACGAAACAATCATGTTACAACGTACCGTAATGTTCCTTAGACGTCTTCATTCCAAATCCTTGGCAGTGACAAGTTTAAAGGAAAAGTGAAATACATCAGTCTCAGGCCTCTCACGCCTGAATAGTCACGTGTTAATCCCGAAGAGGCGACGGGTTCAAAAACCGAGATGGCTATGGAAGACACAAAATGGGGGGGGGGGGGGGGAAGTTTGCTGCACCTTGGAAGTGTTTCGCCAGGAACTCAGGGACCATGGGCCTTGGTCCAAGGCCTCCCCGAGCACGGCCTCCATAGGGACCCACGGACAGTACAGCTGAATTCTAGCGAGGCTGGTTCAAACCAAACGACGATCGCGCACGGGCAGCTAGAATTGTGATTTCATAGCACAGATCTGTTATTTCAACAATACATCAGAATTCCTGAACCAATTTAGCTGTGACAAGATCACAAGAAAGCAAGAGAGTTTCGTTCTTGGTAAAGACCAACGGCGCTGCCGTGTGTCGTGAGACGAACTATGACAGCAAATGTGCTCAAATATGTCTACTTCCAGGTGTCTAACGCCGTTTTAACTAACAGATACAACTGAATAGGCTACGAGCTTTATGAAAGCTTATATCTTCCATTGGACCTTGTTATTCTAATGGAATCGGTTACGAACGGAAACTAGTGCTAAGATCTCGTGGAATGATTCAAAACCGGTCCTAGGCTAAATTGTTGGTCTCATTTAGTTCATAACATGATCAATTCTTTTATGACACTGTCAGATACTCTGATATGCTGGGACTGCTGCGTAGGTGGCCGGCAACGTTCTCAGGCAAATCGTTTTTGCTGGATACGCCTCTTCCCAAGGCGACTTCTACCAGGCAAGTTGCAACACCATACTTTAACGTGTATACTAGGTACTCATACTCAGAATCCGGATCGTTCTAAGTCAAAAGTAACGTTTGTTGCAGGGACGGGCAACTTTCTATGGTGTGAACCCTGGAGGTGGGGATACCATCATGAACGGCAACTGTGGATATGGTTACATTTCGCCTTTAGAGCCCCTGGGATGGGACATTGGTGCTTTGTCTGATGCTAATCCAGGCTTCAGGGGAGCATGTGGGCGCTGCTATGAGGTAACTGCTAGGAAATTTAAGCCCTGTCAGAAGTCCTAGTTGTTCAAACGTTAATTATAAATGTCAGCATTATATGCATAGGCAACTGTCAAGAGTGTGCTGTTTTGATGATAGAGCAGAAGCTGCTGGACAATCATTGTTCTGTATCTGTATGCAAACCGTCGTATGCCTAAACATAACAACAGATTGGCCTTCAGTGGCATGCCTGCATCCATATGTGCGCACATGTATTATAGTATACTGGGATATGTAGACCTAGGTATAATGTGCAAGATGTGAGAGAAACATTAGTTTTCTTTATTGGCTTCACGCCAGCTAGCTTTGAATTCAGAAGCAGGTCCACATACGTATACGTATGTACATTGTCTTGAAATGAACCCATCCTTAGAAGATGAAAAGTCCTTTTCAGGGCCTACTATATGTCTTCAAATTTGCGTGCAGCTCTCGATCTTATAAGATCTGGAGGTATTTACTCGATGATTTAAATACTTCCGGATTTCTTCGAAGACTTCGCGAGCAGTACTGTATGTGCTGATTACTTTGTCAAACAAAAGGATTCTGACAGGAAGGTGTTGGTAGGTTCAATGTGATCCAGGTATTGTGTATGACGACTTCGGGCAGCAATATGATCGAACAACTGCATGTTATGACAGCTCAGCATCACTGGTCATAAGAATCACAGACGCCTGCCCTTGCAACTACCCCCCGAGCCCGGAATCTAACAGGCGCTGGTGCTGCAATGGGAATACCCTTCACATCGACTTGAGTGTCTATGCATTTGAAAAACTTGCGGATCGAAAATGGTACGTGTTTGTTGAACAGATTCAAGATGAACGCAAGCTGATGGACTGCTGTATGTAATATACAAAACAGTATACTGCAGGCTGTGTGTCCCGGTGTATGCATATCCATCTCCATGCATTCAACACGGTCATGATCCTGTTAAGTTTTTTGCTCCTATGGGCTAGCTTGGAGTTCTTGGATCCCACTTGCAGTTGCCCTACTCATTGCATTCGCTTACTACAGTTAACTGATTACATATTGTGCCCTAGCACGATAGCAGGTTATGATAGAGTCCTAAAACTGAGATGAAGATGCTAAAGGAAGTTGTTGTGTTTTTGTCTGGCCTATGGTCAATTCCAAGCCAATTGCAAGCTCTCTTCTAAATTACTCCACATAAGGTTAACTTGAGTCGCTTAATTTACGTGTTGTGACAACACCAACTCCCCTGCAGGGGAGTAATCAACACGAACTATCGTGTCGTAAGTTGTGATTACCAGCCAGAGAAAATTGCTTCACTTCCATCAGGACAGCAGCCGTATCCACCGGACACAGTAAATAGACCATCAGGCAACTTGCCAAACCGAGGCTATGATTGGTAAGAGCTTCGTGGAGACCATAAAGTAGTTTAATGCCATATGACACCTCGCCCAGGCCACCTGCCAGTTCTTTCATTTCAGGATCAGGTGCAATTTAAGATATAGAAGGGAGGCAGGATGCAGCCAAAGGAGGCAGCCCTTGTCTTATTGTGTTTCAAGCCGGTCATAACTCAACGTATTCCCCAGTGCTGAGGCCTATCTGATATCTTCGGGTATACCAGGAAGGACGTCTTCTTAGGCCACTGTCTACAACTGTTTTTTTAGCTTACCCCCCTCCGGAGGAGCGTTAACTCTCTTGTTTTGCTTTAGCCAGATACCTGCAACTACAACAGTGTTACCTGTGTCTCCGCCTGTTCTTGAGGGTCAAAAGACCGACAGTTCAGTCCAACTGAGTCGAGAATGGTTTGATGTACAGGACGCAATTGAAAGCTTCTTACGTGCAAATCGAAGCTGATTCACGAACAACGGTCATTGGTTCGGGTGCCTTAACAGAGGCTTGGACCTTTTTTGGGACTGAAATAGGCTACAATGGCAGTGTCAGCATTGCACAAACTTTACCAGATACCGTTCCTTCCTCTCAGAGCGTCACCTGTGTCAGGTAATTACCTGGTCTGACTCGATTTTGGCCATGGACGGTATTGTGGTTTTGAGCGTTAGTGTATACAGCGCCGGCCGACGAGGTTGTGTGATACATAGCGCGATTTGACATTTTCATGAAAATGTTCTCATTGAGGGTGGGCTGCAGCCATGGGTGCGTTTATAAATGAAATCAAACGTTTGAACATGTTGATGTACCTTGCAATCAGTAAAGTGGTAGACATATGACAGATGCATCTCCTTTTAGGACTTAAATATCCTTAAGTCACATTTGTAAGAGATGCTATCCTGCAAGCAGTAGTTAAGTATTAGTCAGCATGCAGGCAAGCTGTTCATGAGCCTAAGGGTCCTGTGGGTAAGATGATGATAAATCAGATGACCCAGCTTCCATAGGCTTGGGAAACATCAGGAGTTGGCAAACTTGCAATGTGTATATGTGTAGTTCAGACGGCGCCTGACCAGACCTTTGTGATGCAGACTTCCAAATTCTGGAGGATTGGCCCTATTTGTATCCAAGTATGAAGGTGTTTTTACAAATATAACAGGATTCAACCTGGCAATTGGACCTTCAGAAGCTGGTTCATTTCCAGACCTTGAACTTGGGTTTGCTTACTACAACTCCACATCCTTGGGCCGGGATGCAACGTCTCTCCCCTGCTCAGAGGATTTGACCACCTGCCCTGTTACCATACTCCTGAAAAACTTAACGGCACTAAATCTAACTGCCTGGAACATCACCTTTCCAATCGCGACACAGGCAGCTGGCTTTCCCACACGCTATCCTCTAACTCTGGTGCGGTCCCATAGCAGACGCTCCACCACATCGATATGCAATTACATTCCATGCAACGTTCAATGCCTGCTTCTAACGCCTTAAACCTTCCATAAGATGTCCCGCTCAGCGTTATAAAGGGGTATACCCTGAATAGAAATAGGTTTAGACTGGAATCTCGAAAGCAGCAGGACGCAAGACTTACCCACAAGCTTGTGGGAGACTTTCAGAATGTTTTTACATCGAAATTCCCGTTTGAAAATCAGAACGTTAACTAAGTAAGCTAGAAAACTTTGCATATGAATGTTAGTTCTTTGGAACCACCTTGAAACTCAGTCACCTGCAACTCGCACAAGAACTCCTTTGTTGTTTATGGGCCCCAAACTAAATGCCTTATTGAAAAATGGGAGAAGCTCCCCTCCAACCCCTGCCGTCCCCACGGTGTGTGTGTGTGTGTGTGTGGGGGGGGGGGGGGGTGGGGGGGGTCTTCCCATCTGCGGACTAGTCAGTCTGAATAGAGCAGATTGTCCCGTGCCTAGGGAGACAACAGGGAAATCCCGCTCAGTCGCTGGGGAAACTCATCTACAGCATCAACGGTCTCCAACAGTGCAGCAAGTCCACCCAGTGCGCCGCAAAGTGCGCCACATGTGTCCCAGCCCGATACTCAGCGTCCAGTGCAAAGTGATGCCCTTGACGAATTGCAGCTGTTCACAGTGGATTTGGGGGGATGGCTTGAAAACAATGGCAGCACACGTCCAAGAGACAGGAATTTTAACGGGTACGATATTTGAACATGCATGCACGTTTGTCCCTTGCTCCCGTGACTTTAATCACATCTACAGAAGCCGGCATGGCTAGACCAGAATGCGTCAAACCAGATATCTCCCCGTGAAGAACATGGTCTGAACTGCAGTGACACCTGGAATTCATGAATGCAAAGACTGCCCTTTTCCTCACCTGAACGCTTATCTTTCAGGTGTGGAGACCTGCCTGCACATTCCATAAACGCCTTTTTCTTGCGAAACATACGGAATGTGAGCCAAGACGCTTGCATATTCTCTTTGAGTTTGACTCCACTAGTCACAGGCGGCGAAGGACTTACAAATGACGCACGATGAGCCAGATGTCTGAAGACCGAGGTGAGGAAATATGCAGACCCACCATGCGAGTAGGCCTGTCTGATAGATGCCTTGGAAGTAAAAACCTTGCAACACCGCCTCTGATGTGGCTCTTAACGCATGCTGCAGGACAAACGCCAGATCATCCTGCAGCTCTCTAGAAGGGCGCTCTGTCAGAGAGATGTGGTAAGAACTAACTGGTAGAACAGAGTCCGGCTCCTTGATGTTGGACTAGCTTCTGTACCCTCCACTTCATCTATTTCACTATAGACCATAATCATGAGATCTGGGCAACTTGAAGCAGATATAGCAGAAACATCGATGCGTCAAGGAATATTCGAGTGCGTGCTGTTCACTGAGGATCCAATATATTCTATATAGTCTCCACGTCAACAACCATTCCCTTTGACCGCCATGACATCTGCGGCTTTTCCTGAAGCGTGCCTGCCGAGGATTGCTCATCCATGGCACTAAAAGTTCCCAGACGATATTCGTCTTTCTCAAACTTAGCGCCAGCATCGATGTCCACCAGGTGCCCAAAATCTGATGGATGAGAACGTTGCAGGCGAATTCTCGTAAAAACTGCTCCAAGAAGTAGGCGCCAGAGACCTTCAGCTTCGGATCGTAATTTCTGTTCTTGTTTCTCCTCTCTTCGCCTGCACATGCTGATAAATCATATTACAACCTGGGCCCAGGTGTGAGTCATGTCCAGACAACCAGCAAGAATGCGATGAAAGGGGACATCCTCACCGTTCCTCTTCTTCATAAGCATCTTGAACAGCAGCAGCATGTTCCTCACAGACGCAGACACCTGATATTATTGGTACACTCCGCCCACCCCGAAGCTCAAATCCGTGCATTGCTGGAGCATAGTCCACTCCAAGCTTCTTGCAGACCAAGCTCACCCGTGGTAGATTCAACAAGACCACGCCCTGTCACCCATCTCCAATGAGGCCCTTCGTGAATTTGAGACATAGGACAATAGTCTTACATCAGAAGCAAAGCTGATTTAGCATTGATGTACTAGACTGATTACATCAGTGGCAGTACAGGATTTAGCCATTTAGGGATGTAACGCCAGCATTGTAATCAAGCTTTTTGGTAACACACATGATTCAGCAAGCCCCACATGAAAGCAGATCTTGTAGCAACCACGATACAAGCAACTCATGGCAGTGTGATTATATCACAATAATGCATTGTTCCCAGCAAGTTTGAGTGAGTTATTCATGTCAAACAGATACTATCAAGGATCCCTCACTTGATTCTTCTATGACAAAAAAATGCTAGTAAGTATATATATTCCTGCCTCCTCAAATACCACTCGGGGAAAAATACCCTTGGCTCTTCAGCCTTCAGGTTCAATCTCAGCACTTCCACAGGTCGCACCTGCGGCACACTGAAGAAAGAAATGGAAATGGAGAAATGAAAACCACCCAGCTCCTGCATACCTCTAACAAGCACTGGGCCTGGCCAATGGCTGGAAGACACACTGCTGAAGTGCGATCCCAAAAATCAACAGCCCCACACTGCTATGAAAACAAAGCGTCAATATGGACCAAAAAAATGCAACTTGGCATCCTGGTACCTTTGGCAGTGGGGCAAAAGGTGGCACTTCCACATTTCCTCGCTCATTTTTTGGTACGCGTCCATGGAAAGCTGCAGCTGCTTGAGCCTCTTGAGTTTGCCACTGGCCGTACAACTTGCTAGTTGCGGCTTCTCCTTGCTTTTCTGCTGCGACTGCTGCTGCAGCATCATCCATTGGCACTTCCTCAATATCCTGCAACATTTACCCCGTTTGCCTACATCCATGAACTGCAAAGGAGACACCCACAGACAGAAACCCAAGGATACATTGCTTACAGGTCGATGGTGCTCTCCATCCCTAAGCATTGACTGCTCTCTACTGACATAACGTGGACAACACATGGTTACCTCTACAGCTGCGAATTTAAAACCCCCATCAAGCCAGCCCACAAACACCTCGCCTTCCTGGTAATAATGGATCTCAACCACAGATAGCAAAGGGGACACCATAATCATTCATATCAACTCAACCAAACCTAAACAAATTTGACGTGATAGAATACCTGGTTCTGACATAGCATTGCGTGCAATCGTATTGGGGCACTCAAAAAGAAGAACCAGGGTGTTTCTCATTGCCATCTGTGAATTTTGACAATGGCTAAGGTCAAACACAACTGTCGCACCAATTGATGACCTTCCCCATCGCCATCAGTGACGTCAATGCTTGAAACCTTCCTCTTGCAAGAATATGAGGTTCCCTGGTACTTCTTCGGAACCACTTTTGCGGGTCGAGACAACTCTTCTGCCCGCACATCCCGCTGATAATTTCTTCGCCATTGCTCTGCCGTGTGTAGCTCTTCAATTGCGGTGCGTTCATAGAAAGGCTCACCCCTGTGCACTCCTGCAGCTCGCGCAGCAGGGTGCAACGCCCTGTACTTGCCGATGTGTCTCTTTAAAACATACAAGGGGTGCCTCCTGCATCAGTACCAGCCTTCATTTCAACCAAAACTGGACATCAGAGACGATGCAATTGTTGCAAATCTTCAAGTACCTACAGAGCAGGAAGATTGTAGACCACCCCAACCCCATCTCCCCCTTCAAAAAGGAGAACTTAAATTGTTGCATGAAATCTAGAAGAAAGCCCAGTATTTATTGGAGAGCATTGGTTACAGACATCCATGCTTTGTGGTCTGCCTGAACCGGCTGGTTGTGAAAGCTGTACCTTGTCAAGGAACTCAAAATTTGTCTAATATCCACTCTCACGTGTCATGTAAACATCCAAAATCCACTGCAGCACAGCCTAATCAACTGGGAGTTCAACAAACACCCTTGTAGCAACATACGCATAAGCAGATGACTCCAACAAACAAGCACTGCGTCTCCTTGGGGGTTGAGAAACTGTAAGCGTTCCCGATAAGCCAGCTGTTGGGACTCACTTGAATCCATCAATGGTGGAAGGAACGGCCGACTTTTCCTTAGCCACTCTCTTGGTCAGCTCCTCATCCTCCTTTGCATCAAGATCATGCTCAACAAGGCTTTGCTTTGCTGGTGTTTGACGCTCCAGAGCCCTCTCCACAAGCTTCACCCTCTCTTCCTGCTTCGAACAGTATACTCTTAAGGCCTCAGGACCGCTGTTTGTATCTGTCTTACCATACCTCCCAGCCCAGACCTCTCCCTTAATTCCCCCCTCTGTTGACCTCTCTCCGAGTATCACCTTCCGCTCTCTACCATTCTTCTTGGCCCCCTGAATCTCTTGCCCATCTCCCACGCCCTTCCCTTGCTCCCCTCGCATCCACTTCAAAGTCCGTCCAGACTCTGTGAATGCACAGGTGTCCCCTCTTTCCCTCCTTCCGCAACCCCATCCCTCTCTCTTCATCTCAAGTCTCTTGCGGTCTTCCTCCCCCTCCCTTCCTACCTCCCTACCTCACACCCCCCCCAACCCCACCCTCTCTCTACCCCCTTTCTTCCTGCTTTCTACGCCTCTCTCTCTCTCTCTCTCTCTCTCTCTCTCTCTCTCTCTCTCTCTCTCTCTCTCTCTCTCTCTCTCTCTCTCTCTCTCTCTCTCTCTCTCTCTCTCTCTCTCTCTCTCTCCCTCCCTCCCTCCCTCCCTCCCTCCCTCCCTCCCTCCCTCCCTCCCTCCCTCCCTCCCTCCCTCCCTCCCTCTCTCTCCCCCCCCTCCCTCTCTCTCTCCCCCCTTCTCTATCTGTGTCTCTCTCCCCCGTCTCTCGCGCTCGAGAGAGAGAAAGAGAGAACGCACGCGCGCCCCCCTCTCTCTCGTTCTGTGTGTTGGAGGGAGGGAAGGAGGGAGGGGTGAGGGAGAGAGAGAGAGAGAGAGTATGTGTGTGTGTGTGTGTGTGTGTGCGCGCGCATGTGTGTGCGTGTATGTGTGTGTGTGTGTGTGTGTGTGCGCGCGCGTGCGCGAGCTTGTGTGTGTCTGTGTGCGAGCGCAAGAATAGGGCGTGCAGGCATATGTGCTATTGTGCACGCATGCTGGTGCATCCGTCTGGGCAGAACCTTTTTCAGAAAAAGAAATGAGATCATAAAGGCTTTCCTGCTCCTGACCTTGTTGCCCGAGTTTGCGCGACCACACCAGTCGCTTTGGAACTACATGTGAAACTGAGAAGGGAAGCCGTATCACATGCAGGACAAAAGCTGTCAGAAAAAATAACCTCCATCATGCTACGGACTCTGTCAAGACCGTCTTGCATGAAACTCCTCCCATGTGCAGTGGACATGCCTACAAACAAGTAGAGGTTCTAACAGGCTGCAGGCCCTCAGGTTTCCACACACCATGGATTTACACGACGCAAAACCGCCAGATAGACCGACAGACAGACAAACATCTGTACATGAAGACAAATAAGTGCGAGCACACACGGACACACACACCCCCCCCTCCACACACACACACACACACACACACACACACACACACACACACACACACACACATGCACAGAAGGGTGGGAAAAGGTTAGTGGAGGCCGCACAGATATGGCTGGGACAGAGGGACGGACAAAAGGGGTCTCCTGCCAGAGAGAAACTCAAGGTAAAATGAGAGGGAGGGAAGGGTATTAACTAGGAAGGGAAAAGGGAGCGGGACGGCGCACTTTGCTGGTTGGCGGACCAGGCAGGACTCCTTGAGGAAGATCCAGCCGTGAGATCCCGCTTTTAAAGTTGTGGTACACAATGCCGCCTCCCTCTCCCCTCACTGCCTTCCAGTCCGACATTCTCCCGCCCTGCGCCTGCATCACAGCACAACCCGTCAAACCTCCAGCTTCCCACAAACCTAGCCAGCCTTCTCCAGACTCACCATCACATTGCTGTAGGAGCCCAGCCAGGCCCAACCTAGCCTAACACACAATCTGGAGCCGCTCGCCGGGGACGTGAAGAAAAGTTGATACCAAGACTTCTGTCATCCCGGATAAATGAAAGAAATGATGATCTCCTTCTAGGGCGGTGTTACTGGCTGCTGCCATCCCTCATGTTACTGGCTGCTGCCATCCCTCATGTTACTGGCTGCTGCCATCCTCATGTTACTGGCTGCTGCCATCCCTCATGTTACTGGCTGCTGCCATCCCTCATGTTACTGGCTGCTGCCATCCCTCATGTTACTGGCTGCTGCCATCCCTCATGTTACTGGCTGCTGCCATCCTCATGTTACTGGCTGCTGCCATCCCTCATGTTACTGGCTGCTGCCATCCCTCATGTTACTGGCTGCTGCCATCCTCATGTTACTGGCTGCTGCCATCCCTCATGTTACTGGCTGCTGCATCCCTCATGTTACTGGCTGCTGCCATCCCTCATGTTACTGGCTGCTGCCATCCCTCATGTTACTGGCTGCTGCCATCCCTCATGTTACTGGCTGCTGCCATCCCTCATGTTACTGGCTGCTGCCATCCCTCATGTTACTGGCTGCTGCCATCCCTCATGTTACTGGCTGCTGCCATCCCTCATGTTACTGGCTGCTGCCATCCCTCATGTTACTGGCTGCTGCCATCCCTCATGTTACTGGCTGCTGCCATCCCTCATGTTACTGGCTGCTGCCATCCCTCATGTTGTTCCTGGGAAACACTGGCACTCATCCAACCCTCGGACCTGACGACAGCATGTATCGCCTGAGTCCACACACAAAACAAGCATCACTGGCAAACCGCTAAGCAAGGAGCCCGAATAAACGGCTCAACGCATGAGGGACGGCCTTGCACATCTTACACACCACACAAGACACACACTAGACCTTACACACACATACACACACACACACACACACACACACACACACACACACACACCAGAAGGAACAGCCTTGCGCATCTTACAGGCCCCAAGAGGTGACCCAAGTGACGGAGAGACAGAGAAAGAGCAATGAAGAGGGGGAGGGGGGACTTATCCAGATGCATACGCAAGCGCATGAGCGATCAATACGCATACGCTCAGGGCACAAACTCACACAGAAGTGGAAGAGGAAGAAGATAAAGGGGGTTGCGTACCACGGCTTCCTGTTGCGCAGTTTCCAAGCGGAATTTACGAGCAGGATCCAGCACCTCTGCCCACCAGTCCTCGTCTCTTCCCTTCTCCGCCTTCACAAAGGTGCTCACGTACCTGCATAGCACAGGCTGCCTCACTGCCACATCTGCATAGGGAACGACTCAAAATTGTGTTCTCTGGCAACCCCCCCCCCCCCCCGGCCCCTCAATCTGGGCCAGAATGGGGATGATGGCAATCCCACGGACAAGATAGGCTCAACGATTGTCTTTGAGATGGGAACAGGAACTAGAAACACCAACACAGTGACAGGTCTCATAACTGCAACCCCTCAAAATCACGGTCCTATCTGTCTTGTGGAAAAGCTGTTTGTTTTGGAAAAAGCATGGGCAAACTCAAAGCTTAAAGATGTCTTGTCTTCAGTGCATGTGTGTGCTTGCACACTTTCACATCGTAAAAGTCATACAGTCAATGGAACGCTGGCATGTAATTCTAGATCATGCCTGCTTCTGTATCATTAACGAGAATGGTCGCAAATGCTTTGTCCCAGAAGTTGATAATTCACCATTAACGTAATATTCCCTGATATCGCTTTCATGTCAGAATGAAAGTCACCGTCAAGGGGGCAGGCACGCCGCAGGCAACTAGAAAAGGCGGCAGAACGTTGGAGCTCTGTCATAGGAGCAAGGTCTCTCTGAATCCCTCTTTAAAATGAAACATTTAGGTGGAAGTCCAGGATTTTATAGAAAGAATTTACTAACAGGCACACCTCCTCACCACAAAAAGTCAAGTGTGATAATCATCCTCTCCACCAAATGAAGATGAGCACATTGAATCAGTTTCAGCCATTTAGCAGGAGAGCTTGCAGACGCCTCTCCTTGTGCCAATGCTGCTGCAAAAAAGCCCATGGGCATCACGGTAGCACAAGCATGAGGTATATTTACAAAACTGAAAGACCACAAGGCCGTGAATGACTGAACCTCAGTCAAACCCAGATTTCGCGGACCATAACGGTGTACATGCCAGCCGAGACTGAAGGACCGCAAGTACGACAATGAGATACATAAGGTACAGAAACAGTACCGTCATCCAAGCATGCAGGGGGCTGTACCGCGAGGTGACATCTTTGAAGCTTTTCCCATTGTAGGCTACCACATACGCCAAAGGAGCGTTGCGCACACAGCAGGTCTCAACAACATGCGGCCTGCACCCCTCCCAAACGTCAACATCTCACTTATGGTGTGCGTCCCATCCAGCAAAATACAGGAAATCCCCCACATGCCAGACCTCTTACTTTTGGTGATCATCTCATCCCGTAAAGTACTGGAAGTCCCTGCCCATCCTTTTCCCTGTGCACTTCCCCCTTCTCCTCTGCAAGGGCACTTGGTGCAGGCTGAGAACCCCTAGCCAAGCCAGCTGCTGCCGCTGCCAGACCCCTTCGCTTAACAGGCCAACGCAACAGATACCCCATTGTCGATGGACATCCCATGTGACAAAGACACTCTCTCTCTCTCTCTCTCTCTCTCTCTCTCTCTCTCTCTCTCTCTCTCTCTCTCTCTCTCTCTCTCTCTCTCTCTCTCTCTCACACACACACACACACACACACACACACACACACACACACACACACACACACACACACACACACCACGCATGCGCGCACGGCCATGCATATTTCTAAACATGAAGCGGAACGTCCCCCCCCCCCCCCCGGGGGACCAAGCAGACTCGGGAGAAGCTAGCGAAGGGGCAAGCCAGGGCCTCAAGAGCCTGGCATATGGATGGAGCCGGGATGCGCACATGTCGACATGTCCAAGGACGGGGTCCCAGGCCACCCAGCGCGAGGTGTCTCCAACTGAGCAGTACACTTCCAGCCACACGTTTCCTGCGGGGTCCCAGCCGTCCCCGGCAGGCGCCCAGCGCCTGCTTGCACCCCCTCCCTTGGTCCCCTGGCCTCCCCCGCTCCCTCCTGCTCCCCTCACACCTGCCATGTCACCAGCTGCGGGCTCCGGGTCCCTCCTCTTCCCCTCTCCCCTCTTGCTGGCCTGCCTGTATCTTCTACTTTGACTTCTTCCTCCTCTCAGGAATGTCTCCCTGTCAGGACACTTTTCCTAATCTAAGAAGAGAGGCAAAAGAGCAAATAGCAGGCAACAGTGTATAAAAGGTCAGAAGAGAGGCAAAGCAAGCAGCGAGGAAACAAGCATGTTCAAGGGGGAAACTAAGACAAAGCAATCTAGCAAGGAAACTCCCCTTGGGAACGGGAGTGGGAGGGGCAGTGCGGTTTGGGGTGGTGGGGTGAGGGAGTGGGGTTGGGGGTGGGAGTGGGAAGGTGGGTGGGGGTGCGAATGGGAGTGGGAGTAGGAGTCATCCCCACCACATGGGAGACTTTTGGGCACGGAAAGAACGGTGATGGCTTCACACGGAAAGTAAGAATGAAATGAAGAGTACAAGAAGAAAGAATGCGACTTTGTGAATTCCACTGTGTAGCATGACTTTGTTTTTGATGTCTCTTCTAATGACGTGTGGGGCGAGAAAGGGGCACATCGCAGTCTGCACAGGAACATCCTGGCCAAACAGCACCAGTATCTGAACACCCTGAACACCATCCAGAGCAAGCGAGAAGGAAAGGGCGGACAGCTGAGGTGTCCGCCCTCCTCTTTGTAGAAACGAGAGGCAAAACGCTGACGAAGTGAAAGCCAGAGATGGAAGGTGAAAACGCGGAGAAAGCGAAAATGGAGGCAAAAAGTGGAAAAATAAAAACAGAAGGCACAAAGCAGAGGGGGTGAAAATTGAAGGCGGAAAGTGGAGGAAGTGAGAACAGAAGGCACACAGCGGGGGGGGGGGGGTGGATGGCCGTAAAGCGGAGGAAACGAATACAGAAGGTGAACGGGATGAGGGAGTGTCAAAACGAAAAGGCGTTCTCACCCGCCGCGGCACCGCCCGCTGCCTTCCGGATGAGCCAGGGGTAGCGAGACACGCCCCTGCCCGCCCCTTCCCCAGATGCTCCAGCCCTCTTCCCCAACTGCCTTGCGTCTAGCGCCTGCCCAGGTGCCCCTGCACTTGCTGCACTTGCAGTTGCCTGTACGCGAACCAGGCGACACAATTAGGGTACCGTTCTGCTGCTTTTATGACTTTTCCTCCCACGCACACATCCCCATCCCTCCCCACTAATCATCCCAACCCACTCCCCATCCCTCCCTCCTCGCAACCCACCTGACCCTCCATCCGCCCCCCCTCCCATCCCACTCCCCATCCATCCCACCTCCCTTCGCAGCCCACTCTTCATCCCTTCCCTCCCCCAAACTTCCCATCCCACTCCCCATTCCACCCACCCCACCCCACTCCCCATCCCTCCTCACTCCACCCCACTCCCCATCCAGCCCACTCCCATCCCACCCCACCCCTCCCCCCAAACTATTGCTCAGCAAGCGACCAGACCCGCTGCTTTGACGTTACAAGGAGAGGAACAAAACAAAGAAACCTTATTCTTCATCTGGCATGCCTTTCTTTGTTGGGTGGCTTTTTCGATACTGCAATTGCACGGGTTCGCAAGCTGGGTGCTCGGCACGTGCGTGACACTAGGAGCTTGAAACTTCGCGATCGAGGGCTTACTCTTGCTCCCAGCCATCTTCCTTCACCCACGTTCACCACATGGCAAAGGTTTGCATTGCGCACGAGAGGACGCCCGAGATGAGGAAGCTCAGCAGTAAGAGAACCAGCTTGGGATTGGCCTGAACGGCGACACCCTTAAAAAAGGAACAAAACAGTGGCCGCGGTTAGGAGGCTGAGGGATTCGAGCGGGGGACCGCAACGCCGCAGTGCCATGTCAGGCAGGCTGGAACAAGCGAGTGCAAGGAGGAGGAGGAGGAGGAGGAGGAGGAGAAGGAGGAGGAGGAGAAGGAGGAGGAGGAGGAGGAGGAGGAGGGACGGCACCATCATGGCCATCCGAAGCTGATTTTCCAATTCAATGTCACAGATGCGTGCTCGCTTCGCAGTGCCGTCAACGGCAAGCGCCTCCAGTCCCGCATCGCTGGGGCCAGCGTTCGCTGACAAGCCCCCGGGACGTTTTCCTCCGCTGCGCCCTTTCCCCTTGCCAACCCCTTGTTCCGCGCCGCCCCCTTCTCCCCTGGCGGCCCCCCGAGTTCCCCGCCCCTCGAGCCCGACCCCCACCAGGGCAGCGTCCTCGTCCGCCTCCAAAATGTGCAGCACATCCGCTTCAGTCTCCGCGTCCGACCCCTCCTCTTCCATTTCCGCCACCCCCTCGTCCGGCATTCGGACCTTTTTCGGGCCGCCCTTCGCTCCCCTGCGCTTGCCCCGCGCCTCCAAAGCGCCCTGCGACGGCTCCAGTTTTGCCCTCTTGCTCGCCGCGCCCCTCCCGCTCGCCGCGCCCCTCCCGACCAGCGGCCCCGGGGGATCGCCTTCCGCAGCCCCTCTCTTACGGGCGGGACGCCGGCCGAGCCCGCCAGGGGCGCCGCCCGCCTGGTCCCCCTGAGATCCCGCGTCCGCCTCCCCCCCTTGAGCTCTTGCAACCGCCTCACCCTCCTGGGATCTTGTGATTGACTTGCCCTCCGGAATTTTCGAGACCGCACTCCCTGCTTGACTCCCTGTCCCTGACTTGTCCTGTTGAGTCCTGGCCATTGGTGGAAATCCGTTCTCAGCATTGGCGCATGCGCCGCCATCAATAGCCTCATCATCATTTATCTCATCATGGTCTGCCTCATGATTCCTCTTGGGGGCCCGGGCCCGCCCGCGGCCCCGCCCCGGCGCCCCAGTACCTCGGGAGGTGCCATGCTTTGCGGGCGGCGCTGCGGGACCGGAATCGCCATTCCCAGGGTCCCCAGCTACCCCCGGCGTCAGCGGCACGTGGGTCGCAGCTTCCTTGGAAGCCAATTTAGGCGCCCCAGCTGAGTTGGGCCGACGGCGCGCCTGAACAGGCACATGCAGGCCTGGCTTGCCTGATACTCGCAAGGGGAGAGGATCCAAAGCCCTGCATGTGCAGATTCTACATCCATTATTCCCTGTGTGTGCCGGTTAGAGCACTCGCTTTTCTTTCCCCTATGCAAATCTCAGCTCCCACCCCCCCTTCTCTCTCTCTCCCCCCTCTCTCCCTCTCCCCCCCCCCCTCTCTCTCTTTCTCTCTCTCTCTCTCTCTCTCTCTCTCTCTCTCTCTCTCTCTCTCTCTCTCACTCTCTCTCTCTCTCTCTCTCTCTCTCACACACACACACACACACACACACACACTCCCTCTCTCTCTCTCACACACACCCACACACACACACATACACACACACACACACACACATACACAAACCAAAAGTGCCCTGACCACCCCGTCTCTCACTGAAATGCAGTTTGCGGTGCCAAAGCAGACCAGCGCAAACCCATCTCTAGTGAAAGACACACCTCCTAAGAGAGAAACATCTCCTGAAGTGAGACACAAGTGGCACAAATAGGTCCGACTGCAGTGGCTGTGGTGAATGATCCACTGAAATGTCGCCGCGGCCCAAAAGAGGCAGTGGCTGGAGCAGCACAACCTCCCAGGGAGTTTGGGCGAAGAATACCAGGCCTTCAAAAACACACACACCACATCTCCAACACTCACCTAACTCGGGGTGCAGGTGACAGCGCTTCAACACAGCTCACACCAGGGGTACGAGGGCATTGGAAAAAGTGTAAAGTGTGCACGACCCCGGCACACCGAGGTGAGAGGGCATTAGAAAAAGTGTGAAGTGTGCAAGACGCCGGCACACCGAGGTGAGAGGGTAGCGAGACACAGGGCAAAGAAGAGCCCTAGGGGAGGGAATTGGGAAGCTAAGTCTCTCACCTGGCTGTGCGTACTGGTAGGCCCAGCCCTCTGAGAGCAGCTACAAGAAGCGCCACCAGCTCTTCCGGGGAAGCCGCCCTGTGATGTGCGGCGACGCTCAGATTGTGCACCAAACCATCAAGCCCCGGGGCCGCCCCCACGTCCTCGTTGCCCTGCTTCAGCCTCCCTTCCTGCCCCAGAAGTCAGAGGTAATTGAATATCAAAGATTGAAATATCAAAGGTTAAAGAATATCAAAGCTTAAAGATTAAAGGAATAATCAGATGTAAATTTCTTAGCAACATGATGAGCATGGATATCGAATGTGATTAGCATGGCAATCAGAGGTGATTAGCATTGCAATTGAACCTGATGAGCATGGCATACAGGTATTTAGCATGGCAATCAAACGTACCTAGTGTAAGTAGCATCACCAATTTGCACAGCGGCTCACTGACAGCCTAAGAGTCCCCAGTAACCCCTTGCTCCCCCCCCCCCCCTTTTATATTTCTGCAATGCGAGTCCAGAGAGCCAGACGGTCCCCCTTGGCACCAAAACAGAGGAAGCAACCATGAACATGTTGCCCACAGTCACAAAGGAAGCTTTCAGACGAATCCTCCCTCCCCCCCCTCCCTCACACATGCACAGACGCACGCCTGCCCCCCACACACCACCGCCATTACCACAGTAAGAGTATCGAAATAAGCCCTCACCCACCCACCCACACACACACACACACACACACACACACACACACACACACACACACACACACACACACACAGACACACAGATACACACACACACACACACACACAGCCGCACACATACCCCCCCCCCCCACACACACACACACACAGCGCACTGTCACCAACTGTCGCATTCCACCGCCACAGCAGGCAGTAAACTCCGGAATACAAACATGCATAGCAGACGTAATACACGGCTGGCGGGTCGGAAATGCTTGACTGTTTCTTGTAAACATGCACAGCAAACGGGGAGCAGGGCAGGCAATAACCTGTTGAAGGGCATCTTCCTCTGAGATAACGGAGAAGGTGGTCTGCGTCCAGCGCGCCAGCTCTTCGAGCTGTTGGATGTCCAGCTGGCTCTTTCTGGAAGAAGACGCGGACGCTGCCGAGGGGCCGGGCCCTTTTGCTTCGCTGGGTTCTTCCAGCCGAATAGGCAGGCCCAGCGAGAACATGACAGCCTGATTCCCCCACCCGACCGCCCTCAAAATACGCCCTCATGTCCCACCCCCTCTGTGACCACTCGTACCGCCTCACTGACATCCTCAAACGCCCCAAGTGCCGCCTTCGTCAAGCTATCACACATGCAAGCCCCCTCCCCCTTATGCGAGTGCATGCACACACGCACACACACACACACACACACACACACACACACACACACACACACACACACACACACACACACACACAGACATATCAAGTAAAGAGACAAGCAGCGGCAGAGACAGAAGATGAGTGAGGAGGCAGAGGCAGGCCCATGGCAAAGTACGCCGCTCACGGTTTTGGAGAGAGAGGGGCCAAGACCCGTCACAGAGAAAGCGTCCAGTGATCTGGGCAGATCCGAGGACGTACAAGACTCCCCCTAGAAGACAGGGCCCCTGGTCTGAGGGAAAAAACCGCGGACTATGGAAAGAGGCCGGTACTGTGAAGTTGCGAGACCTGGTCTAGAAAAAAGGGGCCCCTGGTGGTCTGAGACTACACCACCCGGCATAGAGACAAGGGTCAGTGGTCTGCGATAAGACGACCCCGCCTAGAGAACACGGCCCGTGGTCTGAGGTTACAAGACTTGGTATAGAGACACGGGCTCAAGGTCTAAGGTTACGAGACTCGGTCTAGAGCCACGGGGTCTGTGGTCTAAGCGGGCGGGCCGGGAAGAGCCACCTGGAGAAGGGGTTCACATGCAGCCGCATCGTAGAGGGAGCCCCGCCCCAGGAGACACAGGAGGTGCGCCCGGTGCAGCTGTTTAGCGGCTTCGCGGCGTTTCTTCGTCACCCCGCGCCGCCGCGCTCTCCGCTCCCTCTCCTCTGAGCCTGAGGAACAGGACAACCTCCCAAGTGAGTAGGCGGCCAAGCACGTCCAGTCCTCGTGGCCCCTCATGTGCAGCCTTTCATCATGATCGGCACTGTGTAATGTGGAATTGATTTCAACATTATTTTAAATTCGATTTTCTTGCTTTGATCAACTCATTCATTCATTCATTCATTCATTCAGTCCTTCATTCCTTCCTTCCTTCCTTCACTCATTCAATTTTCTGAGCCTGCCAGTAGCCACCACGTGTCCCTCCTGTCCCCCCCCCCTTTATCCTTGAAACAACGCTCTCCGGTATTCTGTATTCTGCGGAGCATGGCCTTCCATGATCTGTGTTCCCTGCAACTTATAAACAGACGGGATATGAAAGGATGCGTTCTAAGGACGAAAGGGGGCGAAATCGCATTGAGAAAACCAGCGGGGAAAAGACGAAACCCCGCCACCCCCATGGAGATGAACTGGGCTTGCAACCAGGCTGTTGGCTTCTGACCCAGCGCTTCAGAACAGGCAAACCAGCATGGCTTCCCAAGGAATGACCCTTGCCATTCCACTACCTCCAGGGACCATGAAAGTTGCGGAAGGAAGCTGTTTGACCCTTGGAGATTAGAGGTTCATCTCCCATGAAGGGGAGGAGGGGGGAATCCCTGCCATTGTGGGAGCAACCCTTCTCGGGTCTTCGACCTGCAAAGATACACCCCCACCCTCTGCCAGAAATCACCACACTTGCCATCCAATTATGTACAGGCCTGTCGTAAGCAAAATGAAAAGCGACGAACCCCCCCCCCCTGGGAAGCTGGACAAGACACACTTTCCCTTGAGGGGAACGCCCTCCTACGGACACCATCCCACCTTGGAGAGGGACTCTTTCAGGTCAACCGCCACCACCGCCACACCCGCAACAAGTAGGAAAAAAAGGCCCCTGGCCAGGTCCAGCCATCGCCTTCCAGCCCTTCCCAATCACGCTGCCCACAACCTCCTCACAAAACGATTCAATGCCCATAGTACTACTTAATAAAAGGAAATTCGATTTCGAACTTCCTCTTTGTGAAAGTATTCTCTCGACGTCTATTCTTTTTGTACAGCTTTCTTGGTCTTTGTCCTCCCTGAGCAACATTGGTGAAGCTATTTTCTCGGCTTCTTTCCTTTTTGAGAAATTTCTGGCCGGCGCAAGGGCGCACCCCCATCAATTTCAATTGTGAGCTCTTCCACTGGAGTGCCGGGTGCCGGAGCCATGCGTTCGCCCACATCTTCCCAGTCCTCATCCCACTCCTCTTCCTCACTGGCGTCCCCATCGCTGCTGCTGCAGTCTTCTGTACCGCCTCCACCATGCGTCCCGCCATCCCAAATGGCACCGCCTTGCCAGCCTCCTGTTCCTGGCCCAGCGGGCGTATCCGACGCCCATCCTGGAGGCTCCTGCGGGCTGGCTAGATTGGCAGCTTCCCCTGCGACTTCCGTTCGAAGGAACGAGGCAGCATCCTTGTGCGGCTGCCCCTCCCTGTGGGCCACTGATGGCTGCAATACAGCCTGCGGGGCCGCGGGAGCAGCGCCCACGGGTGCCGCGGAAGCTTGAATGGCGCCATCAGGGGGATCAATGGAGGTGACCGCTGGCATACCACAGGCCGAACCAGCTTGAGCAGCAGGCCGAGGTGGGGGAAGGAAGCCCTGCTGCCCCGAACGCGCCGTGACAGCCTTCAGCGCAATTTCATCACCCCAAAGAGCGCTTAGCAACGCCCGCACGGATGCACTTGCAAAAGGCTCGGGTCCCACAGACTGCATGGGGTGAAGCAGCAAAGCAACCCTTGCAGAGGCGCCTGCTTTATCCCACTCTTGCACAGAAACTTTCCGATCCCGCCCAGCCCCAGCGGCCACAAACTTTTACGTACATAAATCAATTTAACAACATAGATGACTATTTCGGCACCCTCGCACACGCACGCGCGCACACGCACACACACACACACACACACACACACACACACACACACACACACACACACACACACACACACACACACACACACGTGCTCGTATGCGCACGCGCGCGCGCATACACACACACACACGTGCTCGTATGCGCACGCGCGCGCATACACACACACACACACACACTCGCACGCGCGCACACACACACACACACACACACACACACACACACACACACACACACACACACACACACACACAAGAGCAATACTCCTACCCTTCCCTACTGTGGGCCCCCTTGGCCCTGTGTCATTTGAAGTACCCCCCTGCCTCCCACCTCACGTTGGTTGGCCACAGGGCAGGCAGGGGCGCCCCAGGGGTGCCGCCAGGACCAGAGAGGCACTTACAGGAAGTGGGATGCCATCGTGGAAGTCCGACAGGGATCCTCCAGAAGATGGTGCCTTGGGGACCTGGTCACTGCTGCGCTGGCCACGCTTAGCTGCACCCGGTCCCCGTCTCCGTTGCCTCACCCGCTGCAGAAGATCTCCCACCCCTTGTTCGCTCACTCCTGCAAGGGTCCCTGCCCCACCAGGCCCAGAACATACTGAGGATCTCGAATGAATGTTTTTCAGCAGAGGAAGAGGACAGATAGGGGAGGAAATGGGGTGTGAAAGAGATGCATCAGCAGCCTTGTCGCTGTGCGACCTTGGTTCGCTTTCAGACCTATTGACATTGTTGGCCTTAGAAAGAGGTGAACCATTCCCAAGTCACGCTTGATAGAACGGAGCCGTTATAGGCATAACTGGGTCTGATGGGTTTTATGCTGACCAGCCCCATGCAATGTCTTCCAAGGCAAACAATGCATTGAGCCAAACATGGATGCTGGAGGTCAAGCAGAGCTGATTTCTAGAGCGAAGCATGTCAGGTGCCACTGAGCTGTTGCCTTCCCCAAACAGTTCACAATGTTAGGGTGGGAAGGTATAAAGAATGAAGGAGTGATGGGGAGAG
>KV908458.1:181113-221113 GCA_002005505.1 Botryococcus braunii
CAAATGTGCCTTTAAACGCACCCATCACAGGATGTGAAAGGATACCAAGCAGGGACTGGCACCTGGCGTGGTAGGGATCTCATGCAAATTCTCGAGCCCTTGCATGGGGACATGACCAGCCTAAGTGTAGAATTTTTGCAACGCAACACGAGTTCGGTACCTTCCGGTACCAAACCCGTTAGGGGTCTGTGTGGAAGCTGACTGTATGCTTTGCCACAGACTCTGACCCCTGTATGTTACTTGAAGTGAGATTTTCTACAAAATTGGCTCAATATCTGTAGGTGTTGTACCAGACCCTCAAGCCTTAACAGCTGATAACTGAAGCATTGCAGGGCCTGGTGCAGAGCCTGAGAAGCTGACGACAGGGGCCGAGCCGCTTCTCCTAAAACGGGATTCGATCCGCATGCCCTCTTCTGTTTCATCAGACAAAGCAGGACGTGTGGGAGCGTCAAAGAAGATGACCAAAGCTGTGGAAAGTCACCCCTGCAAAACTAATGCACTTCATCAGCAGAGGCCACTGGATTACCTGATACGGGACTCTGCACGGGCACGGGAGGTTGGCATTTAGACCCCGTAATGCTACTTCCATCATTGGCAGTGCCTTACATAGCACAAAAATCGCACATGTGTGCTTCCTGGCAGCAATGGCCCAAGCGCTGTTAGAGTAAGGCCCCTGGCCTGACTCACACACAGATCCCCCTCCGTCCCTTCCATGAACTGTCGCAAGTTGTGACTGCTGGTACAAGCATCTGTTCACTCTGCACCTGAGTTCTCAATAAAGGTTAATGGAGAACTCAGCCCCCGTGGACCTACTCCTAGTGTCCTCTTCTTACTAGGAAAGACATGCACATTGGTAGTCTGCCCTGCTGTTTGCCAGACGCATCATACATGAGTGTTGAGTTAGATTGGCTCTAGGTGATTCCTCCTGGGCTACTGGTTTGCTGATGGAAGTTGGGGGAGGGGGGGTGGGAGCTCCAGCCGATGGGTTTTCCGACGTTGCCGGCTGACGTTGGACAGGACAAATAACAGTGCGAGGTTCTGCTTGGAGCCAGTTGGGTTTGGGTTGGGTGCCAGCACAGAAAGATTGAGGAGCGTTGAACTTTAAGAAGTGAAGCCTGCTTACTTAGTTTTGCATGTACAGAGGCCCCTAGCTTGTAGCAGGTTTTCCCTGTTGTCTGCTGATTCATTGCAAGTGGCCTTGATGGCTCAGTCGAATACTAATTAGTCTCAGTACAGTACCAATAACCCTCATGGCTCAGTGCACCAGACTCTGCATTCTGCAGCTTGTTGAAACATCTGAAGGTTGCCAGCGTGCGAGTCCATGACTGACAATTCAGCTGGCAGGATTTCCGTAGATGATGGAATTTGTTCAAGTGGTCTAGAGGGATGGGAGGCAAGCCATATTCTGAGGCTATCGTAGTTCCTCTTCATCAGAGAGTACTGTCACAGAGCCAATTTTTGTTTGGTCATCGGTACCATCTCGGAGTCTGTTCCTGTACAGTGGACGGTTTTTTGCATCCCCAAGAGGTCTGAAGACCTCGATGCTTAAATTTTAGTTCCGGTCATGTTTGTTTGTTTATGTGTGGACAACGCCAGTGCAACTGGAGCCCTGAGCACTCAACGGGAGCCTCGCCCATATTAGGCATGAGTGCGGATACATGTGCTCAGGAGAAGTGGGGAGGACTGCAGATGCATCCCAAACCGTTACGTACAGAGGCTCATGCCTGCCAAATACTTTCATGCCGTTTGGCTTCAGAGTAGCATAAAACTTTAACTGGTTTCAGGCCGGGGCCTAAATTTTGCAAGTTTTGTTTGGACTGGCTCGGTTTGGTTCTGGCCGGCCTGGCTTGCAATTGCCTGGCACCAATTGGTGGCGGGTTTTATTTGTTTTTCCTCCAAGTTTGAGAGAGTACCATCGAAGTTAGAACTGATAGCAGCTCCTTCTCAGTGGAGCCCAGACCTGCCTTGCTCAGCATTTTTCATCACTGCAGGACCCTGGACCAGCACTGATGTCATAATACGCTTACTCAGCAAAATCTAGTTGTCGTCTCTTGCAACAGGGGACTGTCGACCCTGCTGGAGCCGTTGCATCATTCAGTTGGAGCATATGATCATTTTTGCACCAGAAGAGCATACAAGACTGGATTTGCAGAATCACGCTAGGCTTTTAGAGCCTTTCATTAAAGGCTTGCTTTCAAAAATTTTCAAGATGTCAAAGTAGATGCACAAAACAGAGATGATACGGATATGTGAGACGACTGATAGCCCACCCGTATGTAACAGCATGGGCCCGTCTTACCCGGCCCCTGCTGCTCATGGCCCAAGGCCGACATTGGTGTAGGACGTGCAGCTTTTAGTGCCAGTCTATGCTGTCTTACAGTACTTCAGCTATGGCTTTAATTAGGCTTAAGGCCATGGCCAGGCAACTGTTGTAAACTAAGAGCGAAACAATCTAGTCCATAAACCATGTGTTATACATGCTACTATGCAGAAGCCCAAGGGTTCCCTTCCCGTGTCCTGAATGTTGCGGACAACCCAGTAAGCTTTTCTGTTTTGCTTTCTCTTCTTGCTTCCATGCTACTTGTGCTAGTAGCTGACTTGGGACCATTATTCTTTAACTGCCCTCACACGTGTTCCTTGTCTGGTAACTGCGACTCTGTGGACCTTAAAACATCTTACTGTTTAAAACCAGATTCTAACAATATTGCCGACTTCGCATCAATGTCCACTCTTAGTGGCTACTTCCAGACGTACCGCCTTCAAATTTAGCAGCACTCGTACTGGAGCTAATTCAAATGAATTTGTAGCATGCCCAACCGTCCTCTCTCCTTCTTCCTACTCTACCGGACATAAAGTCTAAGCAGACCTCGTGAGTTTCTTGGACCCCTGTATCCGTGGTCAAGGCAATGATGAGCAGCGCTTCCTCCTGATCCAACCCTCCTCAGGCTCGTGCCAGGTGTTATGTCACACAGCGTCCCAGCACCACCGCCCGGACGCATCGCGATAACAACAAAAACATATTTCTTGCAACTTGAAGTCTTCTCATTAGTCCATACCCGCAATTTTAAGTCCATGTCTCAACAACAAACCTGCTTATTATTGCTCCTGCCTGATCAGGCAGGAGCAATAGTGAGGTGGCGGGACCGAGCAACTCGCTCCAAAGTGGTCTGATCGAGGGCGCCATCCTCCAATCCTGCCCGCGCTGCAGCAGGGAACTCCTCAGGAGACCAGGAGGCTGCCACCTGGCCCCACCAGCACCAAGCGACCCCCTATCACATCAGCGATGAATCCAGCAACACCACTGACTGTCAAAATACAACTGCATGGCACTTGAGCGGCTCACAGTCTTTCAGGTACCCAAGTGGACATGAAGGTCTTGATGGTCTTTGGCGGGACGCCATGGTTTGTTGCCATTGCCGTTAATGGCAAAACTTGGGGATGTCCGCTTCAGCTTGGGTTGCCCATTGCAATGGAAGGGAAAACCAGGGGGACTTGCACGCCAAGGCCGAACGCAGCCCCCATTGTGAAGCAATTATCAGGCACTTGCACGGACAAAAGCCGAACGCAGCCCCCTGCATAGCACCCGTCAGGCACTTGCACGCCCACTGCATGGCACCCATCAGGCACTTGCACGCCAAAGCTGCCCCCCCTCTGCCCGAGGAATGCCAGGTGGATTAATCATGGCCGCCAGGCTTTCTGAGCTCCATACTTGCGTGAGCGCGCGCCGGGGGGGAGGGACACACACACCCACACACACACACACACACACACACACACACACACACACACACACACACACACACACACACACACACACACACACACACAGAGAGAGAGAGAGAGAGAGAGAGAGAGAGAGAGAGAGAGAGAGAGAGAGAGAGAGAGAGAGAGAGAGAGAGAGAGAGAGTCTCCACAGTACATGCAAACGGGAACCTTCCAGACCTGCCAGGTAACCAATGTAGGGGGCAAGGCGACTCCCAAGGCAGACAGGACGTTGCAGAAGTACTCCAGGTCTGCTGCCAGTTGTTGAGCGCCAGATGCAGACAGGCGGTCCACTTTCTCCAACTCTGAGACGTACATATCCGCAGCTCCCGCGGCCACCTTCACAGCACACGCGCTTTCAAGTAAAACGCTGGAACTTCCTTTCCCTCTGCTGGGAACACGGCTTTTTCTGCGCTGGGACACGGCTTTCTCTGTGCTAGGAACATGTGCTAGAGCTGGCAACACCTCCCTTTCCGATATTGTACTCAAGGCCCAAACTCAACAACGCAATCCAATGGGATGCAGATCCTGCTGTTATTTGAATCCATTTGAAGCGTCGTTTTGATGTGTGTTGGCTGAATATCCCTACAACCTCCCACCTCCCCTCTTCTGCCCACCCCCCCCCCAGGGTTCTCCTTCCCACCCACCTCCCTTTCAATTCACTCCGGTTGTCGGCTTTTGCACCTTGTCAAGCCACTCGGCATCCACGTGGCTCTCTTCTCGTGCCTCCACGTCAGCATCACCGTCAGGCTCTGTCATGAGAGCCTCCAGCAGCTGGGGGAGCATCATGAGGTACTCTCCCGCAGCCGACACGTAGCCCTGCGGGAAGGTGGAGAAGGACGGCAGGTTGAAGGCGGACTCCGCCTCTGCTGCGGACCAGGCCGGCAAGTCCGCCACTCCCCTGAGCTCCGCTTTCACCTTCCAGCCCACCCACATGTCAGATTCCTGAGAGCCGAAGTGGAACAGATCCTGAGGAGATAAGTGAAACAGGTTCTGAAGTAGAAGTGAAACAGATTCTTAGGAGAGAAGTGAAACAGATTTTGAGGACAAAATGAAATAGATTCTGGGGACAGAAGTGAAATAGAGGTTCTGAGGAGGGAAGTGAAACACGGGAAGCCTGTGCCATGTAGATGTCACATTCTTGGGAGGAGCTGGGTTTGGAAATTGGGGCCCCAATTCTCCTTTTTCTGGGCCTATGGAGCTCGTTGTCAGATCCTCCCCCGCCCCCCTGTTTTTGCTTCATTTGAAATTGAGCGTACGAATGAATTATGAACTTTGAAAATTACGAATGCATTATGCCCACAGCTTGCATTTGCTGCCACCCTCCCCCCCCATCCTCTATCACATGCTTCATTTCATCCGCTGCTTGCCTTTGCGAACCTCCCCCTTCCCCCCTCTCACACACACACACACACACACACACACACACACACACACACACACACACACACACACACACACACACACACACACCCACACACACACACACACACACACACACCTGCCCGCACACACACACGCACACACACACACACACACACACACACACACACACACACACACACACACACAAGCGCACATCCAAAAGCCAAGGAGCCAAGCTGCCATCTGCAAGGGGCAGGCATCCCTAGGAAACAAAGAGAGCGGAAGGGATTGGGGTCAAGCAATCCGGTGAGGCGCTAGCACGCAGAAGCCTCACTACTTCTGTCATGAGTCCCGAAGAAATAAGCACGCCAGTACCTTGATCACCTTGATCATATGCACGGCAGTACCTTAATTATGAGCACATGAGCACGGCAGCACCTAGATCATGAACACGGCAGACCCTCGATCAGGAGCACGGCAGTACCTTGATCATGAGCACACCAGCACCTTGATAACAAGCACGTCACCACACTGTGATCATGAACACGCCAGCACCTCGATCACGAGCAGGGCACTACCTTGATCATGAGCATGTCGTAGACAAGGGCGTGGAGGGCATCGTGGAAAGTCTCTCCCCGCGAAAGCGCCATCGGCAGAGGCGCATAGCCCTCGCCCTCTGCTTCCGACACCAACACTTTCAAGTCTATCAGCAGCAAGCCCTGCACCTCCCCATCCAGCCAGCCCTTACAACAGGACTGCCTGCTTATCACTGCCACACATGTATATGTCTCAATGTTTCTTCACTCCAAGCCTTTTCTCTGGGGCCTCCGTTGTTCTACAAGGTCCGCCTACTAATATAAGTGGATCAAAGAAACCCTGCCAAACAAGCTGGGGAATTAGCAGGTTTAATACAAGGTCCATGCACAGCTGTGACACCACCCCAGCCTGGCAGACACAGAGGCGCATATCTTACGCATGGCTAACGTGATATAATTTCCCGGAAGTTGGGAGGCGCATATCTGTTTGGGTGCACCACATGAGCAAAATACAACAAATGGCGAACCCCGCAGGGTGCCTCCAGCTTCCAGGCAGGCGCTCTGTGGAAAGAAGCAGCACCACAGCAACAGCCCAAACGACGCTTGCCAATCAGCGTGGCAGCAGTGACCTATGGCAGGTACTTCCAACCCCTAAACGAATTTAACACTACTGACATGGAAGTTTACTGTCAATGTGGAGGGTGGCCCTCAGTCGATGCTGACAATTCCAGCAGCGACCATCCTCCAACCAGGCGTTCATTCCCAAAATGACACATGCTTCTGAAACTAGACTCGCATAGCCCACAGAGAGGCCAGGAAAGAGAGCGCCGCATGTCTGCAGAGGTGATGGAGCACATTTTACCACCTCCCTCCCTCCCTTCCCCCCCCCTCTCTCTCTCTCTCTCTCTCTCTCTCACACACACACACACACACACACACACACACACACACACGCACGCACGCACGCACGCACACACACACACACACACAAACATTACCAAAAAGTTGGTACGGCGCACAGAGGAGCAAGGAAAGACATCGTGAGTCTGCACCTACGATGGAGCATCCTTCCAAAACCAGACTCCATCCAACACACACAGTGAGGGCAGGGAAGAGAGCGTCGCGCGTCGGCCGTTGTGACAGAGCATCCCCTCTCAACCCAGAGCCGCAAAGCGCACAGAGAGGGCAGGAAAGAGAGCAGCCCACGCCCACAGCTGCCAGGCAGCATGCTTCATGAAACAGAGCGACCCAGTGCAAAGAGGAGAGAGAGAGAGAGAGAGAGAGAGAGAGAGAGAGAGAGAGAGAGAGAGAGAGAGAGAGAGAGAGAGAGAGAGAGAGAGAGAGAGAGAGTGGGTGCACGCACGTCGGGGGTGGTAAGGCGGAGGGAGACGGCCTCCAGGGAGGCCACCCCGAGGGTGTCGAGGAGGGGTCCCAGGCCCTGCACTGCCGCCTTGGCAGCTGCGGCGAGGCCGTTGAAAGCCGTGAGGAGGCCGCCCGCCACATTCAGCAGGGGCAGCACAGCAGACGTGTCTCCGGAGCCCGCCCCGCCTGCGGCAGCTGCTCCCGCATCCTGAGGTATGCATCGCTGGCGAAGGCCCAGTAGCACCGCCTGCATCCCCCCACCCCTCCCCTCTTTTCCCACTGGACCCAGAAAATCAAAGCTCCATACGATAGCTCAATATCAAAGCTCATTACGAAAGCAAGATGAAGCAAGTCCCCTCCGCTACGTCAATCGCGCGGCCCGGCCCCGCCCGGTTTCGAACTTCCGAGTTGATGAACGACGCCTGCCGTGTGCCACGTTCTCCACTTTTGGGAATTGCAGATCCGATGGTATATGAACAGTCGAATGGGTTGGGGGGGAGGGGGCGAGTGGGAGTACCTGGAGGCGCCCCACATACTGGGAGAGCTGCTGGTCCAAAACAGGCAACAGGGCGGGGAGGCCAGTCCCCCGGGTGAACTTCTGGCAGCGCTGCAGAGCTGCCTTGGCAGCAGCAGCTACCGTGGGCACGGAAGCTGCCAGGCCCCCCACCACTCCCTCGGTATCTTCCACTCCCTCCGGCAAGGGGATGCTCGCCAGATCGGACGCCACCCGCTTCGCTTCCAGCTCCCCGTACCTGCATTTGCGCGCACTGTACTGCAGCCTACCATCGGGACCCGCCCACCCCCCCCCCCGGCAATACTCTTTCCGCTCCAGGCTTGTATGGCCCTTCATGAGCGGGTGGGCACCCTTGCGCGGACCCCAGTCACATGCTACCAAGTCCATCTACGGTGCAAACCCCATTCCAGCACTCTCCTGCCCCCTTCCACAAGCATGCCTGCATACACGCCCGCCCGCATGTGTGTCTGTGCGTGAGTGTGTGTGGGTGTTTTGTCTGTGCGTGAGTGTGTGTGTGTGTGTGTGGGTGTGGGTGTTGTGTCTGTGCGTGAGAGTGTGTGTGTGTGTGTGTGTGTGTGTGTGTGTGTGCATGGGCATGGGCATGCGCATCCGCACACACACACACACACACACACACACACACACACACACTCTCATGCACACACCTGCACACACACCCACACTGAGCGCACACGCAAGAGAGAGCGAAAGAGAGGGGAGGGAGGGAGAGTCGAGAGAGAGGGGGGGAAGACACATAGAGGGAGAGGGACAGAGGGGGGGAGGGAGGGAGGGAGGGAGAGGGGGGGAGAGGGGGGGGAGGGGGGTGAGAGAGAGAGAGAGGGGGAGAGAGAGAGAGAGAGAGAGAGAGAGAGAGAGAGAGAGAGAGAGAGAGAGAGAGAGAGAGAGAGAGAGAGAGAGAGACGGAGAGGGAATTGCCTGAAGCAAGTGAAGAGGGCAGAGTTGACACGCAGATTCAAAGGCAGTCACATCGGAGAGGGCGGGAAAGTGCAACACCCTTAACATTTCAGGAGGGAGGCGGGAAGCTGACCTGGAGACGTAGAACTCAAAGGGAGCATATACAGAGGCAGCTATCTCGGTCAGCTCCTCAATTGGCACACCCGCGAGGCTCCTCTCCAGGGTATGGGAAAACCCTTCTGCTGCCTCCTGCATTTGTATCAGCACTTCCAGCGCCACCCCTCCCCCTGCCCAACCCCCCTCCAACCCCTGTCTCACTCACACACACACACTCTCTCTTTCTCTCTCTCTATCTCTCACTCACTCTTTCTCTCTATCTCTCACACATTCTCTCTCTCTTCAAAAGAGTCAGGATGGCCCGTCCATGGATTAAACAGCTGCGCCTGCTGGGTGGAAGGCCTGCGTGCGTGCGTTGGCAAACCTGCTGGCATGACAGCACCCCGGAAAGCAACGCCGCGCGGTGTAAATTGAAACCCTCCCCCTCCCGCCCCCAAATCTCCTTCCCTTTCCATCACTCTCTGACTCTGCCAACCCTCCTGCCTCTCTCTGTCTGTCTGTCCGTGGGTGGGTGTGTGTGTGTGTGTGTGTGTGTGTGTGTGTGTGTGTGTGTGTGTGTGTGTGTGTGTGTGTGCGCGCGCGCGGCGCGCGTGTGTGTATGCGCCTCCCTCTCCCCCCTCTCTCCCCCACCTCCCCCCCTTTCTCTCCCCCTCTCAGGGGTGCGCGTGCACGTGCGTTCCCTGTGTCAGATTGTAAGGGTGTATAGCATGTGAATATCCAAGTGTGCCGGTGTGAGGCGCACACACACACACACACACACACACACACACACACACACACACACACGCAGGCGCGCACTCGTGTGCGGCCCCACACAATCACATGCAGACATGAGCGAAGCCGATGCATTGCGGAGGGCAGGCAGGGAGGGGCTTACCACGATCCAGGGCAGCAGATATGCGGGCGCGGGAGTCTTTGTCGATGCGCGCAAAAAGGGTGATCAGCAGATGGAGGACCAATCGAGGGTGCTGTTCAGGCAACACACTGGCGCACCAACGGGACTCCGCCTCCGCTCCGTTCAACACGTGGTCGTAAAAAGATGGGAGCCATGCCTCGAACCGATCTTTCTGGGGATCGAACCCATCCCAGAAGGCCTGCGGCAGGACGGCTCGCCCACCGTCACTAACACAGTGCTAGACCGCAGCAGCGGGGGACAAGTCTCAAGCCTCCATGTACATACAACGATGAACAGCAGAATCGTCGCCGGACACCAGCCAAGCAGCTGGCATCACACGTCAGCTTACACAAGGGGCCGTGAAAAGTGGGGTACGGGACATCCAAATCAGCTCTTGTGCCGGTGATTCAGAATCTGGGCAGAGAAGCTGTTGTCAATTCCTGAGAAAAGGACTAGCAACAGGCACGGAGCAAAGAGCCCCTTTTCCCATTTTTCTGCAACGAGCGCACGCCTCTTCCAGCACTCAAAGTGGAAACCTTTTATTTTGGAACCACCTTGCTTGAGCCACCTTTCTCAAGCGTAGTGAAAGCTACCAAGTTTAGAACCAACGTTTTTTTCGCTTTGCGCTGAAGCGAAGGAAGCCACTGAGTTTGGACCACCCCCCCCTCCCCCCATCTTTCGCTTTGCGATCAACCGCTGTGGAACTGCATAAAATTGCGAAGCGCTTTTCTTCCTTGCAGAAAAGTCGCCGACGATCTTCAATTTCATCACCTTGACTCAAAAGAAGTCCCCCAAGGACTTTCATTTTCATCATTTTCATCACATTTTCACGGTTTTTTTCCTTTCCCGGGAGGGGGGGGGGGAAGAGGATGAGGCTGAAGGGATGAGGGCCTCATCATGAGACTGGCATCACCTGCAGAGGGGGGAGGCGAGCGGTGTTGTAGAGGCGCTCCACAGTGGTGGTGCGCCCGATGGCGGTCAGCATGGCCGTCAAGTTTTGCACGCGCTCCCCCTTGCGCTGGCTGAGCGCCCCCGCCAGCTGCGGCTCTACCATTGTCTGAAACCTCTCCTCCAACGTCTGGTGGCCCCCAACAGTGTTGAATGCATTCAGCACTCATGAGCACAGCGTTGAATGCATTCAGAACTTTGAAGCACAGTGTTGTCTGCATCAGGACTTTCGAGCACAAAACAGTGGCACAGCCTCGACAGGCAAAACAAGAACACCGGCAAAAGCCAAAAGCAGAATGCAGGCAAAAGCAGAACGCAGGCAAAACAAGAATGCCGGCGGAACCAGAACGCAGGCGCCATCACAATCATCCATCCCGCTCGCCTCCACCATGCTGGCGGGTGGCCAGAGCTCCTTACAGCATAAGCATTGTACCACTGGCTATACACGCATTCTACCACTGGCTGCACATGTAGTATACCACTGGGTGCACAAGCCCTGTACCGCTGGCTGCACGTGCATTGTACCGTTGGTTGCACAGGCATTGTACCATAGGCTGCACAGGCATTGTACTGCAGGCTGCGCAGGCTGTGTACCGCAGGCTGCACCGGACTACCATGCTCGAGCCGGTTCCACAACGTCAGAGCCACGCTGCTGAGTCCAAAGGTCAAAGCCAGTCCACACTACTTCAGCAGGCGCATCATATTTCAGCAGACGGGTACGAAATGCCCAGCAGGAAATCCCAACAAATTTTTCATGGCATCTGGCTGTGTCTCCCGAGGCGAGCTTCTGCACTGATGAAGCGAAGGGCCTTTTGGGATCTCCTGGGGAGGTGTGCGGGGCGGGACGGGAAAAAAGGGAAGGGGCGCACAGTCAGGCGCTCCTGGCCGGCTTTGAACTCTGGCACATCGCCAACAAGCGCGAGGCTCCTGCGCATTGTGGCTAGAGTGTCCGCCATCCGCTGGAAATCCGTGCCGGCAAATATGGTCTCCACCCGCCCCAACAACTCTGACAGCTCTGTGGCTTCCTGTCCACCAAACAGCGCCCAATAGACACGTCACCCTGGGGTCGCAGAGTACATGAAGTACAAAGTACACACTGCGAAGTACACAAGCCGTCCTCAATATGACATTAGCCACCCACTTAGAGAATCCTATGCAGGGGTGTGTGAAATGTGTGTGTGAGCGCGCGCGCCTGTGTGTGTGTGTGCGCCTGTGCCCTCGCGTACGTTCAAGGAGAACCCCAGCAGACACGATGTCTGTTACCCACAAATTGCACCCCGTCACACAGCATGAACGGCTCGAAACGAGAAGACGCGAAACAAGTGGACCCGCGCACAAGTCCGCGAAGTACAATGTACACATGTGCGGAGTACACCCTGCGTCCTCCCAGCCACATGGCTGGAGGAGGAGGGGAAGGAGGAGGAGGAGAAAGAAGAAGAAGAAGATGCTGATGCGCTGGCCTTGTTGGAGAGGCTCTAGGGGCTTTTGAACCAAGCCGTCCTTGCTCAAGAAGATGTCGAGGGATATTTTGTTATGCGTCGGGTCAGTTTTAATACTGCGGCTGCTGTGGGTCGCCAGCTGGCCAGCTTCCCGGGGTGTGACTCATAGCTTGAAACATTTGGGTTTGGGTCCGTGAACGTTGGGCTGGTCTTTTTTACTCCTTTACTTGGCTCCACTCTTGTAAAAGAAGAAGAATTACATCAGCCCAGCCCAAAGGGCTGATCAGATGGAGCCAAACCAAAGACAGAAGCAGCAAAACACCGAGAAAGACCAGACACAAACCCCAAGAAAGACGACCAGTCCAGTCCAGACACAAACCCAAAGTAAGAGGGGGGGTGGGCACCTTAAGAGTGGTGGCGGCGGCTTCCATGCGGGACTTGACAAGGTCCAGCTGAAGGAGCGCGGCCACCGCCTCCCCAGCAGAGGACGCCGACGCCTCCAGCTGGCGCAGCCCCTTCGCCACGTCTGCCTTCAGCACTGCCACGTCACCCTGAGCGTCCCCCCCCCCCCCAGCCCCTTCAGGTTGCCAGATCAGGCCCAAGCCTGCCCATACGCTTGCCTTCGCCCCTTCAGATTGCCAGATCAGGCACGTGCCTGCCCTGCGCATAAGCTCGCCTGAGCCACTTACACACACACACAGACACACACACACACACACACACACACACACACACACAGACACACACACACACACACAGAGACACACACACACACACACACACACACACACACACACACACACACCTCGCTGTCACGAGAGCCGTCAGGGGGGGTTGGCCTCAGAACCACGAAAAGAGCCTTTGAGTGGGAAATGATCTCAGCAAGACATAAATAGGCTGTGAGTGGGAAATCGCTTCAGGAAAATGAAAAAAAAGGCTATGAGTCGGAAATGGCCTCAAGAAAACGAAAAAAGAGGATATGAGTGCGAAACGACCTCAGGAAGCTGAAAAAGAGGCTGTGAGTGGGAAATGGCCTCGGCAAGACAAAAAGAGGCCATCAGTGGGAAATGGTCTCAGGAAGACGAAGAAAGAGGCTACCTTGACATGAGTGACCTCCTCGACAGCGGCAGGGATGCGAAGGAGTGCTCTGGAGGAGGCCTCTTCCAGGGCAGCTTCCACGTCCTCCGCCGTCAGGTGGAGCCGCATTTCCACCTCCGCCAGGTACCTGCGTCCCGCCCCCCACTCCCCAGGGAGGTAAGAAGGGTTCTTGCGTGCTGGCCAGTTCTCCCACTCACTCTACGCAGCCCCGCAACTTTTCCTTCCCTCTGTAAGACTTGTTTGCGCGACTGCGTGTGTCGGTGCGTGTGTGTGTGTGTGTGTATGTGTGTGTGTGTGTGTGTCCGTGTGTGTGTGCGTGTGTACGTTTACATGTGGGTACTTGTGCGCATGTGCCCGTGCGCGTGTGTGTGCGTGTGCCCGTGCGCGTGTGTGTGCGTGTGCGCGTGCGCGTGCATGTGCATGTGCATGTGCATGTGTGTGTGTGTGAGAGTGTGTGTGTGTGTGTGTGTGTGTCTGTGTGTGTGGTGTGTACATGTGTGTGTGTGTGTGTGTGTGTGTGTGTGTGTGTGTGTGTGTGTGCGTGCGTGCGTGTGTGTTTGTTGTTTCCTTCCTCAGCCCCTTGTCCCCCTGCTGCTGCCTGTTTTCTGCTCGCCCATATGTCCCTCCCCCTCAATGGGTAAATGGCATTTGGTGACATACGAAGGAAACCCAACGTTATGCAAAGCTGAGGATTTGAACCGCTGCTCGGAAGAAGTTTGTACTTCAGAATTACTCTTCCACGACTGCTCAAGGTGATTGAATTTCGCGCTGCTAAGAGAAATGAGACACTGCTCGAGAAGTTGCAGGTGTCAATCCCTCATCCACCTTGCTACTCGTACAAATCTTGCAACGCCAGATTCAAACTCTTTCAGGCCTGTTTGAGGGGATTGGATTTCTCGCCACTGAGAGAGAAGTGTGAGACACTACTGGGGGCGACAGCGTGCAGTCGTCAATATCGCATCACCCCTGAAATGCCCAGCAAGGTCTGCCTGTCTGGCAGGAGCATGTGGTGCCCCGCTGCACTGTTGATGTAAACTCTAAACCCTGTGGGGGTTTAAGGTGTTAAACCCTACGGGATTTACCACCGCACCTGTCAAGGGGCTCATTCCCAGGCCGCCGGGCGCAAGCATCATTCACCCAGACCTTCGCATCAAAGTCTTCTGTTCCAAACACAGTCAGATCCGCCATGCAAGCAGCGCTGGCCGTTCCTTCCGTACGCAGCTAGCAGTGCTCAGCCCACCCTGCTTCCAGTCCATGGTTTTCCCTTGGCCAGGTTCTGACCCTCGCAAGCTGTGGCGGGCTTTACTGCCATCTGGCAGGGCATCTGTGGCGGGGTTCCCTTCACTACCTAGTCCTGTAGGTATGGCAGCAGAAAGAGGATTTTAGTGCCATCTGGCAGGGCATCTGTTGTACCTCCACTCGCTGATCCTGTAGCTCTAGCAGCAGGAAGAGGATTCCGCTTTAGAGTATGTAGTATCTCAATACTTGAATCCTGTAGCAACAGCAGCAGCAACAGGACTCCACAACAGAATATCTAGAATACAGAAACTTCTTTGGCATTCTTTTATGAAGCCGTAAAACTTTGAGATGTCTAAGAATCATTGTAACGTACCTCGTCCTGATCACAAAGCAGGATTCTTCTTTGGGCTGGAAGGTGGGGGTAAGCCACGTTAGCAACTGGCCGGGCAGACGCTGCTACCCTCAGCGTGTATATTCAGGAGTAATGACTCCGACTACAGCAATAGACAGAAAATTTCATTGGCCCTAGCGGCAGTAACTTGACTATCATACACAGGAACACAGGAACGGCTCCCAGACTGGACTCCTACTTGCCGAATCAAACCCCAGATGATGACGACCTAGCATCTAAAGCATTACAATTATTTGAAATTGTTGCCTTCAGCTTAATATCATGTGCCTACTATTATTTATGTGGGAACCCTGCACCCTCTAGATCGACCGTAGCCTTGAAGGGAGAAACGATCTGACACCGACCTGGCCTTGCGTGGGCTGAACGGGCCTTGTAATTCGGATAAGGCGATAATGATACACCTGATGTATTGAGATAGTTGAGGGATTGGGCCGCTGTTAACAAGACCTTGTCCAGGGAAGCTCCCGAATGTCCGGATACCGAGGGTACCGCCCCCAAATGGTCGCCAGTGGCTCCGTTCTGCCGAGGTTGAATTGCCCTCAGATACTAGAGTTAATTGAGTGAAGAGCCTATGCAGAAAATAAATCTATTTTCTAGGGGTTGACGTTTTGTGAGCGGATATTTGACAACGAACCACGTCGTGGCGTCTCGGACCTCGCGCAGCATGTCGTACTAAGTCGTTGGGTAAGTGTGGCCAAGGCCATGTTGCTCCATTTCGTTGAATTTGGAGATCCTGTACTCTAGGTGCAAAGACATGGCGAAGCATGCCAGAAGAGACGTGGAGGATGACATTGTTGCGCCGCTCGGGGTTCCCACAAAGAGAAGGAAGAGGGACACAGAGTATGTGAAACACATAATTCCCTGGCCATTACTTGGATACATGCAAGTCTTAAATCAGAATGAATTCGAATTGAGTGTGCGTACTATCAATGAAAGTGAAATTGTTGTTCACCTTTACTCAACAAGGTTTGCTGTTTAATATTCGCGACGGAAGAAGGCAACCGCCTATTGTTGTTCAGTGAGGGACGATGGATATGAATGTCATCAGATATGTATCTTGTCTGATCTGTCTGAGTCACGACGGCTTATCCACTTTTGCACCACAGGCCTTGGTTAGAAGTGGGTTGGAGCAAATTTTTGGGCCTGTCATACTTGCATTCAGAACTTTTCTGCTGAACACAATCCATTCCTGCACTATTTTCTTAGAGGATCCGCCGTCTGGCCCCTCTTAGTAACTCATCCTCTGACACATATGGCTTTCTTATGGCCTGTCCTCATCTCATATTATATCATGCAGGTCAGACAGAAAGTCGCTGACCTCCAGCATCAGCACCAAGAGGGGTCTTGAAGATGGAGCCTTGGCCGAGAGTGCGTCCAAAAAGAGTAGAACACTGGCCTCCAGCATCTCCACAAAGAGGGGCTTTGAAGGTGACGCCTCTGCTGAGATTAGCTCCAGCAAGCGACGGAAGCTGGCTTTCAAGTGCGCCTCTTATTTTTGCAACCCCCTTTTTCTTGAAAAGGATCTCAGGGTGCCCCGACTCGTGATTGTGTGTGTGTGTGTGTGTGTGTGTGTGTGTGTGTGTGTGCGCGTGCGCGCGCGCGCGCGCGAGCGCACCCCTGGGCGTGCATGCGATGGTGTGGGTTTGCGTGCGCCTGCGAGTGTGGCTTCTGGGTGTGGCTGTGTGCGTGCGTGTACGTGCCCATGCACGCATTCATGTGTGTGTGTGTGTGTGTGTGTGTGTGTGTGTGTGTGTGTGTGTGTGTGTGTGTGTATGTGTGTGTGGGTGAGTGTGGGCGAGCACTTGCTAAATGTTTGTGTAACTTGTATGTGTGTGGGTGTGTCACGCGCGCGCGCGCACACACACACACACACACACACACACACACACACACACACACACACACAGAGAGAGAGAGAGAGAGAGAGAGAGAGAGAGAGAGAGAGAGAGAGAGAGAGAGAGAGAGGGGGGGGGGGGCACACACACACACACACACAGAGAGAGAGAGAGAGAGAGGGGGGGAGGGAGGGAGGGAGAGAGAGAGAGAGAGAGTTCTCAGTCACAACTGCATGTGCAGAGGCGAACTTAAGGGTTTGGTTACTGTGTTTGGGCAGCAGGGGCGGGGTCCCAGGAGGGGCTGGCCGTGGCTACACCGTCTCCTTCGCGGTGCCAGGCTCCGTGATTGACAACACCCAGACCCTGGAGGCGGCCACGCTGGTTGCCGGCCAGATAGCACGGGCTGCGGCCATCTTTAACGTGGACGAGGTGGTGGTCATTGATGACTCTGATGCTGCCAGGTGCGCCCTTCCATCTTGCTTCTGCCATGTGCCATGTCCTTGTACTGCATCCCGCGTCCAATTTGGTGTACTTGCAGGGCCCCGTACTGCATCCTTCGTCCTTTTTGGTGTACTTGCAGGGCCCCGTACTGCATCCTTCGTCGTTTTTGGTGTACTGCAGCGCCTCGTACTGCATCCTTCGTCCATCTTGTTGTACTTGCAGGGCCGTGTACTGCATCCTCGCCATTTTTCAGTGTACTTGCAGGGCCCCGTACTGCATCCTTTGCCTTTTTAAAGTACTTGCAGGGCCCCATACTGGTGCACCTTCCATCTGTTCCACCCTTTGAGAAGCATCCCTTGCTCTTCTTTTGACGAACGCACTGCATGCGCAGCCTCAAAAGAACTGAACCCACTGGCACACACCACGAGAGCGCAACAATTAATGGGCAGGGCATGTGCGAAGGACTGGTGGTCTGCGCAGTTGCACTGCAAGGGCCTTAGGGTGTATAAATGGGCAGAAGGTACTTTTGTCAGGTCAGTCGTGGTCCCTCCAAGGCTGATCTCTGCAGCTGAAGCTGCCGGCGTTCCGGGTTCGATTCCTGACAGCACATGTCCTTTGTATTCTCTCTTTCCTCCCCCCCCCACCAGCCATAGCCATCAACCCTGAAGCCGGTCATAGCCTGGACATCCTTTGTTAGGGTTTCCAGGGATAGTGCTTCAGGGTATGGGGGTGTTCTCAGAAAGGATGGAAGAAAAGAGTGCTGCTGTTAGCCTCTTTCAAGGTGTTGTTAGCGCCTTTCAAAGCGTGGTTAGCCTCTTTCGAAATGCTGTTAGCGCCTTTCAGAGTGGTGTTAGCCTCTTTGAAAGTGTTCTTGGCCTCTTTCCGGTGGAAGAGAAGAGGTTTGTTAGCCTCTTTCAAAGCGGGCGAAGAGAAGTGCCGTTGGGATGTGTGTGAGGGTTGATGACGTGGGGTTGCAGGCAGGGGGGGATGGGCAGTGGGGCAGCCTTTCTGGCACGGATTCTGCAGTACATGGAAACCCCACAGTACCTGCGGCGGGCCCTGATAGCCATGCATCCGGACCTGCGAGCGGCAGGCAGGCTGCCACCGTTGGATGCGCCCCACCACTTGCGAGCCTCCGAGTGGCGGCCCTACCGCGAGGGCGTCATTACTCAGTCCCAGGAGGGCCAGGGCTCCCTTGTGGATGTCGGCCTCGACCAGGTGTGCCTCCCCACCTCCCATACCACTCCTCCCCCTCCCCCTCCCCCTCCTCCTCCTCCTCCTCCATCTGCTCCCCCTCCTCCTCCTCCTCCATCTGCTCCTCCTCCTCCTCCTCCTCCTCCTTTCGAAGGAGGCCAGAAAACTGACTACTAACTGTTTGACTGCCTCACTGCTCGTTGAGATGGTGTCCTCACATCGTTGACTTGCTGCCCTCACATGGTTCATGTGCGCTCCTCGATCTCTTGACCTGCTGCCCTCAGATCTTTGATGGGCACTCCTCAGATCGTTGATCTGCCGCCCTCACTTCATTTTGATCTGGCCGCCCTCGCGTCGTTGATCCTGCTCTCCTGAGATGGGGGTTGGAGAGCCAGGCCGCCCACATAGCGCAAGCCGTTCGCAAGGGGGTCCGGGTCACTCTGCACATGGGAGAGGCTCCAGTGCGCAGACTGCAGCAGGGCTTAGGAGCAGGGGAGGCTGTCCTGCAAGCGCGACTGGCGGTGCCATCAGAGCCGCGCGAGGCCCTGGGCCAGTACTGGGGCTACTCCACTCGCATCGCCTCCTCTCTGCAGGACGTCTTCTCCAAGTGTCCCTTTTCCGTGCGCCCCCCTGCTCGCCTTTTTACCTGCGCGCGCCTGCCCTTCTGCTCATGATGGCTGGCTTCCAGATGTACTACAAAAAGTGTGCAGTGTGCATGACCTGGCACGCGCGGAGAAAATATTATGTAAGCACCAGAAATACTCCCCATGCCCCCCCGTACATACATGAAGCTTCTTGTTCCTCCACCCAGGATGGTATTGTTTCCTTCCTTGCGTCCGTCCTGCTCATGTTGTTGAAAGTGGCCCCTCTGAGGCCTCCCTCCCCCCCCCCTCATGGTGTACTTTTTCGTTTCCGGCCCTAGGCTTGTTCGTTTCCGGCCCTAGGCTTGTTCGTTTCAGGCCTTAGGCTTGTTCGTTTCAGGCCCTAAGTTTGTTGGTTTTAGGCACTAAGTTTGTTGGTTTTAGGCCCTAAGTTTGTTGGTTTTAGGCCCTAGGCTTGTTGGGTTCAGGCCCTAGGCTTGTTGGTTTTAGGCCCTAGGCTTGTTCGATTCAGGCCCTAAGTTTGTTGGTTTCAGGCCCTAGGCTTGTTGGTCTTAGGCCCTAGGCTTGTTGGTTTCAGGCCGTAGGCTGGTTCAATTCAAGTTGTCTGTGCACCCGCCTATGACCTTGCTGGTCTTGGCCTGCAGTGTGGTAAGAGGCTCAGAAGTGAGAGGATGCCTCCCAGACTCCAGCAGGCTCTCAAATTCTACCTGGTGGACCTGAGCAAAAGATATATTTTTTGGATGCTTTCCGCATTGGAAAAAAAGAGGGCATTTTAGGCCTCGTAGTCGACTTGAGGGGCTGTGGAAGCGCCCAGCTCCAAAACAAACGAAACAAACAAACCAAAAAAACAACACAAAACAAACAAACAAACAGGTACTATGGGGTTGAAGAATCGGGTGGATCTCATGTTAGGAAAAGTAAACAATGCTTGTACGTACTCTCTGGATTATCAGCTGTAGAATGAGACACACTCCTTAACTTGCTGACACCTTGTCACGTGGCTGGTGTCTTGGAACAAGACAGTCCTCCTGAACTTGCTGACTTTGCAAAGGGGCTGCTGTCTTTAAACCCCACACTTCTCCCTGAAGTCGTCTGACTTTGCCAAATGGCTGGTGTTTGTGAAACAGACAAGCTCCTCCTTGGGTCTCTGACTTCGCTAAGAGGCTCCTGTCTGAAGCTCATACTGAACCAGACACTCATTCTCAAGTCCTCTGACATTGCTAAGTGGCTGGAGTCTTGGAAACAGACACACCCCTGCTTGAGTCTCTGACTTTGCTGAAGGGGCTGGTGTCTTTGACCCAGACACTCCTCCTTGAGTCTCTGACTATTTTAAAGGGGCTGGTGTCTCAGAACCAGACACTCCTCCTTGAGTCTCTGGCTTTGCGAAGGGGCTGGTCTCTTTGACCCAGACGCTCCTCCTTGAGTCTCTAACTTTGCGAAGTTGCTGATGTCGTAGGAAGGGTACGACGTCAAGTTAGGGACCTCAGAGCGAGGTTCGATTCAGCCCGCCCTCCAATTGGGCTTGCCGAGCTTCCGACACCTGCTGGTGGCTTTTGGAGGTCCGTCAGGGCTGGAGGCGTGTCTGCCACAGGATGCACCGGATGAGGCCAGGGATCCCAGCAAGTACTTCGACAAGTACATCAACACGTGTCCAGGACAGGGGAGCCGTACCATCCGAACTGAAGAGGCCATCCTGGTCTCCTTAGCGTACCTCCAGCCAGCTATTGCTGCAGCTGTGCTGGGCAACCCCTGACCAGGACATGCTTCCCCTCCTTTCAACACCCCCGTCTTGTTTTGACAGCTCTTGACGTGGCCGTTGAACAGCGTGGGGACACATCTGACTGCCTCCCCCCCCCCCCCCCCCAACAACCAGTTTGCATTGGCAGCATGGCACGTGATCCGGAGGCATCTGATGTTGATGGGCTGTGTCTACTGGGGGTTGTTTCCCCCACCTAGGAAAATTTTTCATGAGTTGACTGCCCAAGATTCCTGCTGTTGTTTGTGATTCAGGAGGTGCCTGGTATTTGAACCGGAAGGGTGCGAAGAGCCTGTCCGACATGATCATCCCTAGTCATCATGCCTGTTTGGATATTATTTGCAGGAATGCATTCCAAGATTTAGATATGCCACCCACTCGTGAAAATGCATCCCTGCGCTCTTTTCACGACATGTTATGTTGAATCTAAGCAAAGTTTCTGATAGGCTTCTTTCATATAAGAGCCCTCATGCCACAGTTCAGAATTGGGGAGTGTTCTCCGGAGGGCCTGGAGCCCCCCGCCCCCCACCTCTTTGGCCCCAAAGAGTCGTTTACACATACTTTGTACATTCATGACTCTGCCACGCTTCTACATTCAATTCGTACCTTCCAGATTTTGATTTGGGTGAGGTTTGGTTTAGGTAGTATCAACCCAATAGTTGAATACACGTTACATCAAGTTTATTGCTGAGCCTGATTTATCTATATTTGATCCTCCTAGGAGATCTTGCAAAGACAACCCCACACACTTGGAACACTGCTCTGCGGCCTACAGGTACCTGCGTATCCCACAACAAACGCCCAAGGAGTCCAATAAAATGCCGGACTCGAGATGACTGTATAAATACCTGCCTATGAAGTTCCGGAAGATCGCAGAGTGCAGTGGATTTTTAGCAATTGTTTTGCTGTTGGGAGTTCCGGCAGCAAAGTGTGGAGAGTGTGCTTTTTATGATAGGTCTCTGGTGAAGACCTACCATTCCCACATTTCGCACCCTCATTGCAGCTTCCTGCCCTGACACGCTGAAAATGAACGGAACGGAACGAAGGGTTCACCTAAAACTCACGGAATAATTCAAATATCGCTATGTCTGCTCTAGCTGGGTGGCAGTTTTCCGCTGAGGCAACTTGAATGAGTTAAGACTCTTAGCTTAAGAGCTCCGCAATTTTTGACGATCACATACCATCAACGGTGGTCTTTGGCGGCAACAAAACTAGCTCTACGCTGACATGGCAGGCTTGTACCTCAACGCAAGTGATCTGGCATACACTGGCAGAGACGCACAAATACTCGTGGACAGCTGCGTGCAACCACACAGGCACTGCTTACACCGACAACCTACTGCACGCTTCAAACCCCCCCCCCCAAAATCTCTCTCTCTCTCTCTCTCTCTCTCTCTCTCTCTCTCTCTCTCTCTCTCTCTCTCTCTCTCTCTCTCTCTCTCTCTCTCTCTCTCTCCCCCCCCCCCCTCTCTCTCGCTCCTTTCCCGCTCTCCCTCGTGCATACATACAGGTATCCACGTCGAAATATGCACTAATCGCCTGCCAAGATCTTGCTCTTCCTCACTTTTCCAAATCTTCGTCTTCTTCATTTTTACAGTCTACACGAGGCCCTTCACTCACTTCTTGTTTGCAGAGACCTACTCCCACCACAATGCCCCCCCCCTCCCCCCAACACACACACATGCACCCCCATCATGCACATATTTCTTCTCTCTGTTCTCCCCCCCCCCCTTCTCTCTCTCTCTCTCTCTCTCTCTCTCTCTCTCTCTCTCTCTCTCTCTCTCTCTCTCTCTCTCTCTCTCTCTCTCTCTCTCTCTCTCTCTCTCTCTCCCCCCCCCCACCCCATCCGTCGGCGTTTGTGCTGGTGCACTGTCTTGATCTCACTCTTCCTCATTTTCCCCGTTCCCACACCGGGCCTGTTTCTTCCTTCTCTACTATAGAGACACATACTCTACAGGTCGGCACATGCAAGCCACCAAGACTGTCTCTTTCAGAATGCCAGCTGCTTTTGGCATTTTTCAGCAAAGACGTGGCCCAGGCCGTCACAACTGGAGCTGGCTAACTGAAGTAATCGAAGAAGGGGGGCCAGGCATCAAGGGTGGAGTAATCCGGTCGGTCCATACAGGAGGGACCCTCAGACTCCAGTCCAGGGCAGCCTGATTATGAGCAAACAGGCGCTGCCGCAATCTTTCCAAGGCTTCCCCTCGGCTGTTCAAGTCCGCCTCAGGAAGGGCTTGTATCCGTGCCATAGCCTCTGCATCTGTCTCGTTGCCTTCTTTGAAGTATACCATGTCCTGTGCAACAAGATGCTCTTGTCAAGAACGCCATCACTGCATGTCTTCACCAGGTTGTGTGGAACCTTTAACCCATGGAAGAATCACAACATGTCGCCGGATTAATCTCAAGAGGATGCGGAGACTTGGAATTCAGCAGACATGGCAGACGCCCCATGGCAACAATCACGGACACTGGATATAAAGGCTTCAGCAGTGTGACACCATCACACGTGCCTCGCCCAGCATGTCGAGGCCTGTATATAGTCCTCGACAAGCCGGGCGACTCTGAGGGCACTGGGGTGTAAGGTTGACTAATTAACACCGTCATCCAAGGTACGCGTCCATGTATACAGACAGGTAATCCTAAATGTTCGTGATTTACTGAATAGTGCACCAATCTCTCGCAAAGGCCTCCATTAGTATCACCATGAACACTCAACATGTATATCGATACAAATGGACATGGGAAGCCTGTGTGGTTACATTGAGTAGTGCACAGAGGGGTTCTCGATCTGCCACTCGGAGGGTCTCTAAAGAGATCTGCACAATGGACCCCTCTATGACTTTGAGCCCTTATTGGCTCTCCCTAGCCCCAATATTCACGATAGAAATCCTGAACAGTAATGCACAGAGAAGCGGTCTTCTTTCAGGAAGAAGAGAAGGGAGTGGATTGAAACGTGAAGGAGAAGGCCGACTTCGTCCAAGTAATTGTACGCGGTCATCAGGTTCTTGTTGGCGATTAGAGGGGTGCAGCAGATGATGGCGGCTGCCACAGATGAGGAGGCTTTGTTCTTGTAATAAGTGTCTGTTGCAAACGCTGGCACAACAGCAAAGGCCTTTTGTAGCCTGGAGTAGTAATCCTGAACCCCACCAAACATCAAACTAGGTCACCTGGTGCGCAGCTCTGCTTAAACCCAAACACCCTAGATTAAAATACCCCCATTTATGGCTAAAACATCCGCAGCAGACAGGTCTGCAAGCATCCTCGAGTGTAGTGGTAGTGGACTCATTGGCGTTAGCGCTATCAGCTGTGTCGAAATGTACTTCCAGCAGTCCCAGACTCCTCAAAACATTCGTGCAACAGCAGAGGGATGGGGGGCACCTTGTAAGGCAGATTCTCCTCCTTGACCACAACCCCCGAAAGTGCGGGGGGGATTGCTACTTCTCCCCGACCAATGAGATGAAGACGGAACCTAGGGCTGGTCAGCAAGCTCTCATTGGCTAGAATCTCCGAAAACATGTTGGAGTAGTTGCGCCTGCACCATAAGATCTGGGTTTCCTCTTTCCCCCTTTCTTTTCCAGCATTTTTCTCCCATGGGGGGGCGGGGGGCGGGGGACAACTTGATTTGTTGAGGTTGTGGGTGTGCTGCATGTGTATGTATGCCTTATATACGTTTGCGGGGGAAGGAGGTGGGGATTTAGGTGAGGAGCAATAAGGGTGTGTGTGTGTGTGTGTGTGTGTGTGTGTGTGTGTGTGTGTGTGTGTGTGTGTGTGTGCGTGTGTGTGTGTGTGTGTATGTGTGTCTGTGTGTGTGTGTGTGTGTGTGTGAGAGAGAGAGAGAGAAAGAGAGAGAGAGAGAGAGAGAGAGAGAGAGAGAGAGAGAGAGAGAGAGAGAGAGAGAGAGAGAGATGTGTATATTGGGGTGGGTATGCATATCAGGGTATGAGTGTGTGTGTGTGGTGTGTACGTGCGGGTGTGTGCGCGCGCCGCGCCTGCGCCTCCACAGCTTCTCCCCCCCCCCCCCCCGGGTTTCCCTGCAGCCTTTCCCACTTCCTTTCCTTCGATTCCTCTGGTTCCCTCATGTGCGCTCCACCCTAACGGGCAGTTGGCACGAGGTAAGGAGCCAAAGAGCGACAGGGCCCTCAACAAGACAATCAAGCTCCAGGGAAAGGCGATACAGATCAGGTTTAATGATAGGCAGTTCAGGTGACAGTTAGAGAGCTACACACACAACACAGCAGTGTGTCGGGCCTCATCCCCCCCCTCCAACACCACCCCCCCCCCCCAAAAAAAAACACCCACAACCATCACCCCCCCACCCCACACACAACAACACACACACACACACACACACACACACACACCACACACACACACCACACACACCACACAACACACACACCTCTTCTCTCTCTCTCTCTCTCTCCCCTCTCTCCCCCCTCTCTCTCCCCCCTCTCTCTCTCCTCTCTCTCTCTCCTCTCTCCTCTCTCTCTCTCCTCTCCTCTCTCTCTCTCTCCTCTCTCTCCTCTCACACTCTCTCTCCCCCCTCTCTCACCCCTCCTCTCTCTATCTCTCTCTCTCCCCCCCCTCCCCCCCCTCTCTCTCTCCTCTCTCTCTCTCTCTCTCTCCTCTCTCTCTCTCTCTCTCTCTCTCTCTCCTCTCTCTCTCTCCCTCTCCTCTCTCTCTCTTTCCCCCCTTCCCGGCCCTTTTTTTTTGCTGCAGCTTGTCCTCCGCACGTCCTTGGCCCATGGTGTAATGAAGGAAGGAGGAAGATAGACAGTTAGAGAGAGACTCTCAAAAAAGGCGGAATACAGAGAGAAGAGAGGGGCGGAGAGAAAGCGGGAGAGAGAGGGAGGGAGGGGTGAGAGAGGGAGGACCAAGGGGGGTGGAAGGGAACAAGGGGGTTAAGTGCAGGAGAGAGGATGAGGGAATCCAAATGCCTCAAAGGGCGCTGTTCTGTACCTGTGAGACTCAAAAAGACCTTGCAGTACAAATCCCTGACGTTCAGCTGCAGGCAGTGGGCAAGAGCCTGCGTCCGTTCGGATTGGAAAAATCGGAACAAACAAGCTGACAGGGAGTGTCAAGCCCTGCCGCCTGACAGCCGAAAGGGTAGCTTCCACAGTGTGTGGCGCAAGAGCCAGCAGGTGGGGCGCCAGCCGTGCAACATATGTCATTAGCATTGGATAGCCTGTACGCCAGGCAAAGACTGAGAAAGGGCACTGTACTCTTGACTTTCGTGGTGTAGTGGCTGTGCTGAAAGTGCGTGAAATTTTCAGTGGCAGCAGCTTTGGCAAACAGCGTCATGGTGAATCATGCAAGCATTGTCATGCGGTTGGCTCACTTGCCTTTTGAAGTGTTACTGTCAATGTCGAGCTCTCTGTCCCCCATATTCCTAGCTATGCTCTATGCAGGTAGTTATTAAACTTTATGCTCCTCAAACTCAACAGACTCCATATGCAGGACAACAAATTGAAAGTCTTTCCAAAACTCAATATATCAATCTTGAATCAATTTAGAAACAAATTTTTCTTGTAGCACTGTTGAAGATTTGGGGTCGGTAGTGAAGACATAGGTTGAAATTGACCTTTTTTGTCAAGAAGGACGCCAGGATTATGGACGACCGCCACAATTCGTTGCTTCTTTGGACAATTTAGGTTGGTCAAATTCTGCAGTACGTCCATGTGGTGCTCTGGAAATGTGGGCAAAGCCACTACTTCGTAATCACATGGGTTCTGCCAAAACTCCGCTGTCTCCTTGAAAGGCTTTTGGTACCTGCACGAAAACTATTTTTTAGGCTTGAATTGCTCATAAAGACTTTGAGACCTGTGATTGCATGAGGCAGACATTAACAAGAGTTTGATATTACACAAAATCCTTCTGCTGCACCCTGACAGGTCTAAATACTATGGGTATCTTTCACTAGCAAGGCAGTGCAAAATGGGAAAGGCACCCTCTTACCATTCTGAGATGGTTGTCTCAATGTTCCAGCTGTTTCTGGTATGCACAAAAACGTCCACCATCTGACCTCCACGAGTTAAACCCCAAAGCAGTGCAACATAAACCTCGTTATGAAAGCCCACATCATTTACAATAGCAACCCTTTGCTTGTTGGACCTCCACCGCGCTCTGCATGTCAGTCCCCAAACCCTGTTTTACTATGGGGGACCCAAAGGCTTGAAGCTAGCTAGACATTGGCATTCAAATTTGAAGATAAACAATATGGTGTCAAGCTGTAAGCAAGTAAGTGATATTGAACTTTGCTTCACATTATAAAGACCTGTTCCTGGACCTGTCCACAGTCACAAAGTTAAAAACAACCACAGACCATTGTTTCCAAGTTTAGTGAGAAAGTAATTGGTTCTCACATCACATGAGATGGGTTGTCTGGAATGCCATCTCATTCTTGCTCATATGTCTTCAGGTTCAGATCCAGTGTCGTGTTCACCTGATTGCCAAGCGGGAACTCTGGACACGACGTTTATGCCCAGATTTTTCATGTCGGTTGGTGCAAGATACATTGGCGACGTTGATGAAGAGCAATAATAGGAATGCGGTCTGCACCAGCCCCAGTTTTTGTTCTCCCTTCCCCACCATCGCATCCTATTTCTTCAATCCTCAATTAGATGTTTAGAAGCTTGAAAACTCGCTTTATATAAAGGACTTGTGGGATATATATGGTGTTTGGCTTAACTTCCATTGTGATCTTCCTGCGGCCTGGTTGATTCCCACGTAGGTTCCCACGCCATACAACTTGTGGAGCCATGCGGCAAAGGTGTAACCGAAGGATTTACAGCGCTTAGCTCTACTAGCTTGTTGATGTTGGGCCCACTTAAGGTCTGTAAGGGGTTCACTCTGTATAGTTTGATCGAGGCGTTTGGCAATCCGCCCTGGGACCTGCGGTAGTTACGCAGCTGTTGGTCGCAATCTTTGAAATTCCCTCGCTGAGTCACCGACGGTGACTTGACTCTTTTTACTTTACATCGGTTGGCGAATGGCGGTTCCCAATCGGAAATTCCGATGCACGTGAGCGAGCTGCTCGTCGTTTCAACTTCTTGCAACCGGCCCAGGTTTTGGTCCACCGTTTTGGTCCACTGTTTTTAAATACATGTGAGCCTCCCTTCTGTCATTTGTCTATTCCTGTGTGTTTTCAAGCTTTGTTTCTTCGTGCAGTTCCGCAGATTCTTCCTTTCTCTTTACCCCCATTTTATCCTTACTCGCTTTCCCCCCTAGCTTACCCCCCCCCCCTCCCCCCTCTCTCTCTTCTCGCCCCCTCTCTATCTGGGTCACCGTATACCGCCTTTTAGTAGTCATGCCTTGTCATTCCTGGTTAGCGTTTTGGCCTTCTACCCACGGTCACGCTGATTTTGCAATGTGATCTTTATGCCACAGAGTTTCCGTGTGCGGTACATTCTTTTTTCCTTCTAAATTCGCAGATCTATGGTGTGCGGTTAGGATAAGCTTCACTCTTTATACTAAATTCGCTAGTAGCGCTTCGTTGCCCTGGGGTGCGTCGTCGTTTGTAAACGGGGGCTCTTTCGCTTGCGCTTTTGCTCATCAAAGACCCTGGTGATTAAATCGCTGGTCAAGTAATGCCATTAGATGTCAAGATTCATCCCCTCCTCCTCCTCCTCCTCCTCCTCCTCCTCCTCCTCCTCTGATCCGCAAGACAGGTGTCCTGGATTTGTAGGCACCAGGGAAAGATTTCCCTTCACTCTTCCACAAGTCCACCACTGTTCGTAAGACTGGCAACCAGTTGCGCGTCCAGCAAGATGGATGTGCTGAGAGACGTCTCGAGGAATATAGGTGGTGGAGCCAGAAGTCGGCAGGCCCTTGGTCCGCTCCCAAATGATGGGCTTGTGTAAGTTTGTGGCGGTGCAGAGGTACGGAGCCCCATCTTCTCCAAACTGGCTCCATCAGGAATACTGCTACGTGGACCCCATTGTCGACATGCTGAACAGGTCGTAGGTCGTGGACATGCCGCACACAGTTACCAAGTGACTGTGACTCCAGGGGGCCACGTGAGGTTCTTGATGGATCTTCTGTTATTAGCAAAGGGTCGCTTGTTAGGTACCATATGCTTGGACATCGCCATATTCTCTCTCCTTTCAAAGAGCATGAACACTAATGCTTAGCATATTTAGGCCCATGCTGATGATATGTGTTGTGACCGTCTTCTGGACACAAGGTGAAGTGCATCTTCGTGTAAGAGAGAGAGAGAGAGAGAGAGAGAGAGAGAGAGAGAGAGAGAGAGAGAGAGAGAGAGAGAGAGAAGAGAGAGAGAGAAGAGAGAGAGAGAGAGAGATAGATAGATAGATAGAGAGAGAGAGAGAGAGAGAGAGAGAAGAGAGAGAGAGAGAGAGAGAGAGAGAGAGAGAGAGAGAGAGAGAGAGAGTGTTGTGTAAACTGATAAGTACGTATGGTTACGGGACGACAAACGTACCTAGATACAAGGTCGGACATGCAAGGGCTCTATCAGTTTACCAAGTGGTTTTAGAAAACAATGTATAACTTGAACTTCTCCACGTGTGGAGTACAGGGCCGCAGATACGCTTGCTTGCGTATGCCAGGACAATGTGTGTTGATCACTTAGCATGGTCATATAGCTGCCTCCATGCAGTACAGGTCTTGAACTAGTGACGGTGTGATCACAAGTCAATGACTCCATTGAGTTTGTGCACGTGTGTTTGGTTAGAACACCTGGTGTAGCTATAGAGTTACACGTTGGCATAGGGCCAAGTCAGGGTTGTTTATGTGGCCATGCAGTACGGTACGGCATCTTGAAGGGATGTGTACCGTTACTGTCGGTTACGATCAGGAAGCATAGAAACGCCAGATCGCAAACGGGCTTGGCAGTCGAATGGATGTGGAATGCATCTTTGCTCGAGCTCCAAGCTGTTGAATGTTTACTCAGTATTGTATGGTTTCATGATAAAATGATTTCTTGCACATAACAATACTGGTGAGTTTGTGATCTGCCGCAAAAGTAACGGTCGCAGCCGGTTGGCTGCGATCGCAGCATTTAGGCACGTATATGCTGATATTGTTGATGATCTTGAAGTAATACATGTGTCTGTTGAACAGGAGTTTGCAAGCTTGTTGTTGCTGCTGAAAGAACAGTGAATGCTACTTGTGTGTTGAGAGGTCCACACTGGTTAGTAGCGGTAAGTGCGGACACGGAGAACAAGCAAGCTTCTCCTGGTTGGAATAACTGTTTAGTTAAGAAATCTAATGGCTTCACGTGTTGTGCAGTACGGTAGGAGTAGCCGTGAAACTCCTGAGACTGCTGAGGGCAAAGGGCGCCCTGGAAGAGAGCAGTCGGTACGTGCAGGCATGATGATAGTTTGTGTGTTGGTTACCTGTGGTTTAGATATATTTGATGAACGCTGAGATGAACACACCAGTAAGACGTAACGCACGGGGTGCAGGCACTTCTAGACGACAGTAAGAGAGCTGGTCTAGATAGTCATTGACATTGAAAGGTGGTGTTCACAGGATATGACCTTCCGCATGCACACGTACAGCTGACAGTTACAGCAGTCTCCACTCAATACATTACAGAGAGAGAGAGAGAGAGAGAGAAGAGAGAGAGAGAGAGAGAGAGAGAGAGAGAGAGAGAGAGAGAGAGTGTGTGTGTGTGTGTGTGCGCGTGCGCGCGCGTGCGTGCGTGCGTGCGTGCGTGCGTGTGTGTGTGTGTGTGTGTGTGTGTGTGTGTGTCTGTGTGCATGCGTGCGTGCAAGGGTGTGTGTGTGTGTGTGTGTGAGTGTGTGCGTGCTTGTGTGTGTGTGTGTGTGTGTGTGTGTGTGTGTGTGAGTGTGGTGTGTGCATGTGTGTGTGCGCTTGCGTGAGGGTGTGTGTGTGTGTGTGCGCTTGCGTGAGGGTGTGTGTGTGTGTGTGTGTGTGTGTGTGTGTGTGTGTGTGTGTGTGTGTGTGTGTGTGTGTGTGTGTGTGTGTGTGTGTGTGTGTGTGTGTGTGTGTGTGTGTGTGTGTGTGTGTGTGTGTGTAGGGTACACGAAGCGGTACATGTGACATTCAGCGTCGGCGACCGGTGATCTGGGAACCAGATGTAAATCTACATATCCACATACCACCTCGGGCTGCTTCCTCCCTTCTGTCAATGATCATCCAAACAATGCCAATTTTGTCTGCAATAAGAATTTGCCGACTGGACTCAGCGTGATGCTGCCCGTGTTCCGATGGCACCGTTACGGAATGAGGAGGTGCTCATCGCATTGGATCCCATTGTCAACATGCTTAACTCAGTGTATTAGAGTCTTGCAGGAGTGGGGCTCGCCAGAGCAGCAGAGTCAGCTTTGGCTCCGCAGTGGAGGTAGCAGGTATTGCGAGCATCGCAGGCTTGGGCTATGACGACGTAGGTGGTCCCGATTCCCATGAGGGCTCTGGAATTTTACAGTGGGATTGGAGGTAAGAGCTGTTCTGCTGCCGTGATGAGGTCAGGGAAAAGTGTTTCAAACGTGAAAGTCAGCAACTCTCATGGGGATGTGGCTGCGCAGGGATGCATTATGCTTTACAAGAGGTTTTCCCAAGCGCGGAAGTTGTCGGGGCATTTGATATCAATGATCTGGCTAATGATGTCTATGAACACAACTTCAAATTCAGGCCCAAGCAGGTGATTGGCATCCTACTTTATACAGACCTAGAGTCGTCTGCAGAGTTTTCTTTCCTTGGTGTCTGTGATGGGAGCCTGCTATAACAGCTACTGCACGCCTTTGCCGAACACATTATTCGAACAAAAGGGGAAGTTGCGCACTGCAGGGGACTTTATCAAGCATTACCGCCGCCCAACTGGACAGATATGCAGCAGAAATCTGGATGTTATCTCCACCGTGCCAACCGTACACTCGTAGGGGTGCTCGTCGTGATGCTGACGACCCACGAGCTTCCAGCTTTCTGCATCTCATCTCCCTGCTGCAGCATTTAAAGGTGATAACTAATAGTGACTGATAAAGATGATACCTGATGAGGATGACCTTGTCCCGTCCAAAGAAGCAGAGTTTGTTGGCAGTGGGCAGAGTTTGTTGGAGACCAAGGCGTGCCACCTTGGCTACGTGCAGATAAGAACAATCGCATCTCTGGCCTGGCTCAAGATGCAAAGGGTTCCACATCACGCAGCCATTGTGCTTCCATCACTTGTACTACTACTACTTCTTCCGCAGTTTTAACCTGTTTAAACCATCATCTGCACCTCCCATAGCTAAAGATAGATTGCCTATAGATAGATTGTGATGCTGTAGAGGGGGTCTGTGAACTGTATCATGTGATCCATGCCGGGGTCTCCTGGAAGGGTATATCTTCCTTATCCTACCACCCCATGCCAAGGTCTCCCGACCAAGGTCTCCTATACCAGCGTTGGTTCAGCGAATGGACAGGCTGGTCCCCAGGGCAACAAGCCTACAGCTTCCTTGTGCCAAGAGAAGTCTGCATTTGTCTCAGGTACCTCCAGAGTACATCCTTGTGGAGAACGTGGTGGGCTTTGAGGGATCACAGACACGCGACCAGCTGGCAAGAAGTCTTGCCGCCACAAAGTTTTGCCTCCAGGTGCGGAACCTCACCCCCTCACTGAATAGTCTTGGGGCACCTTCGGGCTTGTGGTGGACTGTGGGATTGGTCCAATGGGTTCACTGCATTTCTTTAGGATGCATCTCTTTAGTCCTCTTTCCAAGCTGCTGCTGGTAGTTTCACTTGATGGTCCATTCCCTTTTTCCAAAACAGGAAAATGGGATGGGATGCTCAGCCCATGGTCTCCCCCCCCCCCCTTTTCCAAAGTGGGGAATGGGGTGGGATGCTCAGCCGATGGTCCCTCCCCCTTTCCAAAACAGGAATGGGATGGGATGCTCTGCCAATGGTCCCTCCCAATTTCGGAACAGGAACAGGATGGAATGCTCAGCCAATGGTCCCCCCCCCCCCCTTTTTTTCCAAAGCAGGAATGGGATGGGATGCTCAACCGATGGTGCCTTCTGATATTTGAAGAGGAACAGGATGGGAGGCCCTTCAGAATGACAGTAAGGTCATCCACTGGCCTTGAACAGCCCAAGACCGGGCCCCCGGGCAGGCAGTCCTCGGATCTTACGCAATGTCACAGGCCCTAAAGCTTGCACCAAAGAAAACCATGAGCCTTTGAGATGAGAGGTGCTGTTGGTTGTAGGGGCTAGGCTTGCCTGTTGCTCGCTCGCCCCCACAGGTTTGTTTGGATAAAAAATGAAACATGTTTTGACCGCAAACAGAGGCTCGAAATGCGTTTCTGGCGCTGTCCCAGGAATCGAGATTATTCTAAGAGTTTATTCTTTGACAGCCACGCATCTAAACGTGTCTGTCCCGCATCTGTGGCGTACTCGTGAGGATGCTGCGTGAACCTCAAAGCAAAATCTTTTGGGATATTCCGCTATGACACCCCTCCAAACCGTCGATGCTTGTAGTGCGGGTGGGCGTATCTGTTTCTGGATCGGGGAGGAGGGAGATTGAAGGGTGTTGGGAAAAGAAAAAGGGAAGACAAGCGACCAAAAAACCCCGACAGATGGGGGTTGCTGGGACAGGAGTTTCTGCTGACTCCCCTACAACTTGGCATACCGTATTCGCGGCCACGTTACTACGCCATTGCACGCCGGATTCCGGCCGACGGCTCTGCGCCTCTGCTGCTGAGGACTCCAGAGAGCGGCCTCCCCTTTCGCGTGCCGCCTTCACATCTCCTGGCCCATGTGTGCGAGGAACCGCCAGAGGGACCCCCGGGATCTGTGAAGGGACCCGCGATTCTCAAGGGGTGGACTGGCCCGGCACCTCCACAACGATCGGCATCTGATATGCAGACCAAAGCAGCAGCCACAGCATCATCGTCCGACACGCAATACTCCCACAAGCAACTCCCCAGCACGAAGCCCGATGGTGCAAGTACCGCTTTGCCCTGCTGCTTTCGAGCGGGGCAAAGCGGTGCCTGCGGCAGTTTTCCGCACGTGGGGACAGCGACTAATGAATCACGGCATGAGGAACAAGGCTTGCGGGCATTGCTGGATCCTACCGCAGTCGCACCTCTGTCAGATTACCTCGTTTCACTGGAGTGTGGAGGGGAGGCCTGTTGGAGGGAGACTGCGCCTGCGGAGCCCCTTGATGGGGATGTTGGGCCAGGCTGTGGGAATGTGCGAGTCCCACATGCGTCCCATGTGGGCATCCCACATGGGGCGGCAGGGTCATCCGGGGGGGAAGGGACCTGTGGGGACCCATTCGCCGATTTCTGGCTCCCGCACACGGTGCTGCAACAATGGGGCCAAGCCCTTGACATTGTCAGCCCCGCGTCTCGACGGTGCAATTGCTTTACCAAGACATACAGCCGGTACACAAAGGTGCGGCTGTTGCCTTTTGGGGCCCTCCCTTGCGTTGTGCATGCGGGCTTGTGTTTGCAACAGCTTCGCACGGTGGGGCGCCCAACGGAAAAGAGAGGGTGGAAGTTTTGCGGGGCGTCACAACGGATTTGCCATGCGCTGCAGAAGGAACTGGAGCATGGCATGTGCTTCCGCATGCCTGGCACATGGCCACACTCCGTGCCTGAATAAACTGGTTAAGCACAGCTACACCTGAACGTCGTACGCTCGGAGTTGAGGGGTTTGCTGCTGTATCAATGCCAGTGTGCTTGTGATGTGCGTGCGCATGGTCGCATGTGCCATGTGTTTGCAGCCGAGACTTGGCTTGCCATATCGGAAGCTTGAGCACTCGAACCTGCGGCGCGTGCTTTTGTAATTTTCACTGTACTGCATGCTGACACTGTACTGCATCGGGGGCATAGGTTCAGGGGAAGTTTGACATCTAGGTGACCCATGGTTTACGGCTTGATTATAAAAATACTTCACAATTTGTTGCTTTCAAACTAAGTATGCAATGTAAGTAGGCAATGTGTACTGAAAGGTGCGGCGATGTACTATTAGGCAATGTGTACTGAAAGGTGCGGCGATGTACTATTAGGCAATGTGTACTGAAAGGTGCGGCGATGTACTATTAGGCAATGTGTACTGAAAGGTGCGGCGATGTACAAGTAGGCAATGTGTACTGAAAGGTGCAGCGATGTACAAGTAGGCAATGTGTACTGAAAGGTGCGGCGATGTACAAGTAGGCAATGTGTACTGAAAGGTGCGGCGATGTACAAGTAGGCAATGGGCATTGAAAGGTGCGGCAATGTACAAGCAGGTATTGTGTACTGAAAGGTGCGACATGTGAGGAGGGCAGGGCTCGGGATCAGTGCTGGCAACGAGGAATTTGCATACTCTGCAATTTGCGGAGCAGAAGGAGATGCTTGCTCCCGGAGACATGGATTTGCAGCCACAGCGGCGCAAAGTGGCGGAACAGAATGGAGGAGGGCTGCTGTCGCCTGATTGGGCTCTGGATGCCCAGCGCATCATCGCTGTCCCCACCACCACCTGCAAGCCCCCATGCACCGCGCCAAATGCTCCCGTGGCCGCAGCCGCTCAATTCTCCTCCCAGCCCAGTTCTCAGTGCCATTCCCAGCCCAGTTCTCACTGCTGCTCCCTGCCCACTTCTCAGTGGTATTGCCATCCCAGATCTCACTGTTGTTCCCAGCCCAATTCTCAATGCTTCTCCCAGCCCAGTTCCCAATGCTTCTCCCAGCCTCACTGCTGCTCCCAGCCCAGTCCTCCCGCCATGACAAACCAGCCGCCACAACCGGAACGGTTGCAAGACGGCATAGCTTGCCAAGCTCTCTCCGGAGGCCCTCTCACAGCAGAAGCACAAGTGGTTGGTGGGGGTGGTTTGCCGGCTGACCCAGTTGATAAGCCTGGTCTGGGCGGTGAGTCTGGTGAGGGCCATGAGGGGTTGGTAAGAGGGCCGACTGGGTCAGCAATGGGGCACAGCTGCACGGCTGGGACTGCGGGATCGTGTTCTGATGAGGCAATGGGGCACAGCTGCGCGGTGGGAAGTGCGGGACCGTGTTCTGATGAGGCAACGGAGCACAGCTGCACGGTGGGTACTGCGGGACGGTGTTCTGATGAGGCAATGGGGCACCGCTGCGCGGTGGGAATTGCGGGACCGTGTTCTGATGAGGCAACGGGGCACAGCTGCATTTTGGGTACTACGGGACCGTGTTCTGATGAGGCACTGGGCTCGCAAGATCTTTCGGTCTGGTTGGGAAGTCTGGGCCTCCGGTATTTCACACCCAGGGAGATCGCGAACCTGCACTCCTTCCCCCAACACTTCACGTTCCCGTCCGGGGTCTCCTTCCGGCAGCAGTGTGCTTTGTTAGGCAACAGTTTGAGCGTCGCTGTCGTGGCCCATCTCCTCAGATACCTCTTGTACGACAGGTGGGAACCAGGTAGCGCAAAGCAATGATGCCCACGTCAAATCCGAACATACAGATGGCCGTCATTGTGTTGTCAGTCCTCTTGTTGTTCTCTCTTTTGGTTGTCTCCTTGTATTTATTCTTCGTTGTCTCCTTTCTTGGCAAGGGGGGGGGGGAGCGTTGGTATGCACAGGGTCATAATACGGAGGGAACTAGGCCTGTGTCTACCATGGCGGTTCAAGGTATGGGACTATGCATCATCATGCTCGTGTACAGCATGCATGCTGTGACGGCTCAAGGTATGGGACTATGCATCATCATGCTCGTGTATAGCATGCATGCTGTGACGGTTCAGGGAATGAGACTATGCATCATCATGCTCGTGTATAGCATGCATGCTGTAGACGGTTCAAGGCATATGCCTTGAAACCGTCGTGGGAGCTATGTCAGGCTCTCCGCAAGCGAATGGCCAGTGGTGAGGCGCAAGTGAGTCGGCCGCCCTGGTTGCCGGAACCCCCCCCCCCCCCGGCCGGGGGAGGGGGGGTTTCCTGGGCTTCTTTTGGCGGTACTGTTGTGGAACCTTGATTGGGAAGGGGAGTGTGGGGCGTGGCACGGGTCGAAGCTCGTGATCAGCATCTATGCACTTCACACGTTTCGAATGTCTTTGGATGAACATCTCGTGAACACGCGTGGGAGAGGGTTTGCGCACTGGATCACATTTTTACCCTATGTTTTGGGAGGTATCCTTGTAGGAAAGGTTCTGACTGGCGCAGTCCCGCATGGGGGACGTAAAGGTTTTAATGAGTGGCTCCTATCTATGTTTTTCTCGACCAGTACGGTGTAATTTCTTCCCAATCGAGAGCCTCCCAAGTATGCACAGGGGTTCGCTTTTAATAACACGGTGACCTGAAGGGTGAACCGTTTTCTTGGTTAATCGCAGCATGTTACGTAATATCATTCCAGAGTCGATCCAAGCCGCAAGGCCGCAAGCTGCTCAGTGAAACAGTGCCTAGTTTCCTGCAATCCTGCACTTCGGAGCGGTCCTCCGCCACTTCCTTGTTGTCTTAATACAGGCTTGGTTTGCAGTGTGTTCTTTTGTGCCTTTCTTATTACATTGTGAAGTAAAATTACCTGAATGGAGTGTGGATCGTCAGCATTCTCTATCTCCATCAATGTACATTAGAAGCAACGCTGATTTGAAGGTAAAGGTGAAATGTGTTCCTTACACTTGCTAAAGTTGAGGTCTGTACAGCACATGTCATGGAAGATGAGTCATGTGTTGTACGACAGTGGTCAACTGCAACCCTTCCTGTACAGCACATGTCATGGAAGATGAGTCATGTGTTGTACGACAGTGGTCAACTGCAAACCTTCCTATACAGCACATGTCATGGAAGACGAGTCATGTGTTGTACGACAGTGGTCAACTGCAACCCTTCCTGTACAGCACATGTCATGGAAGATGGGGCAACCCACATTTCCGCACTGCCTTACAATGTTCCCAGCCAAACAAGATGGCGATGAATTCAACAAAACCTATGCTTTTAGCCGCGAGGTCTACATCACATTAATGTACACGGCAATCCAAGCTCGTCCTCAGTGCTCATGGCGGCACTGTCTCAAAATGTGTGTCAGTGCAATCAGTGCTGCGTGACACAAATCACGTTCGCCATGCAAGACGGGTCTGCTGTGCATGCTTCCTGTGCGGCAGTCTCCCGAGTAGTCTGTTTTTAAGTTCACAACACACGCACAGGAAACTATTTGGCACAGCAAACTGACTCTGTCCTGAACTGTGCGTCAGCGAGTCGCCGCCCCTGGCAACCTCAAATCTGGGACGTCCACGTGGGTATAGGTAGGTACGACATCCCTACCCCATTCTGGACAAGATAAGCACCCACACACTCTTTCCAAGAAATAAGCGTCGGCGGTTTGGCACAAAGGCATACATCTGCTGTGCACGTGCCTGCAACTGATCTGCAGGTGTCGTGTCTGCGCCTGCGCCAAAAGATGCTTTTTGTCTCAAAACACTTCTTGAACTTCGGTTTACTAACATAGTAACAGGCGTTAACACAAGCAACCGGTGAACGCGTGCTTTAACTGGCACACATGGGGAGCACCTACTTTATTGCCCCATATTTACCATACACAGTGCATATCCCACTCTATCCCATTGACGTGAGGTTTTAATTAGGTCTTATACAATGTATCTCTCCGGCGCCCCCTCCCCTTTTCTACACAAATGCATGTAGAAGTGACCTAACCCTGAAACTGAAAGGCAGCTTTGCTGGCAAGGAATACCAAAAACAATACTTGACTGAAAGATCTCTCAGCAATAAACACCAGCTTACACGCTCAACAACACGCATTTCCTCTTTATTCTAGGGCCTTCTCGGCCATCATGGTCCTCGAAGTTCGGTGAAGTAAGGCTCTTTTTATTCCTGCAGTCTACAATAACAAATCTGCCCTTCGCAAACGCTTCCCTTCGCAAGTCTAAATGAATGACACGACACGGATATTTGCACCTGCTAATTTTCCCGCATGGAAGATTCCAAAAAGTTCTGGTCCCCGGGTCAACATTAATAATGTTACACTATAGCAATTTTCCCAGAGGATAAAACATGGGATCAGAGGGCTTCTCTAGGGCCTCGCCTAAGTTTGAAGCTCTCCGCATCCAAGCATGGCTCATCTCCCAGGAAGATCAAACTTGGATTCTTAAAAGGCTTTGACTGCTGGATCCGGGAATTCACTAAGTGTGATAGCGTGGCTCCAAAAGACCCCGGGAAGTCCTGCTGAGTGTTTATACCAATAAACAAGGACCACTTCATCCTTTCCTCCAATAGGATTCACGCAAGCCTTTGTTGTCCAACTCGCTTATTTTTGGGTCTGGCCTACGCATAACTCAACTCGGTTCTCAAAAGTACAGGTCCTGCGTTCAGACATACAAATCAAAAGGCAGGACAGTCTCTGAACCTGCACATCTACCTCGCCTATATAGATATGTGGCAAGGACCAGAAGAGATCCAGTTTGGAAAATTAGCAGGTCGTTGCCTGATGCTACAGACACTAAACACCCAGTGCAGATATGCACTCTATAGGCGTCGCTATTCCTTTTAAACAGCAATATATGCATATTTAAACAAGAATGTAAGCACCTATATAGGCATCGCTATCCCTTTTAAAGAGCAATACATTAAAAAATACCAACTCACATGACCACCATGCCCTTCATCTTGGACATTGCACAGTCCATTGAATACTGCGGGACCTTCATCGTGAAAACATCCAAGGAAAATTTAAAGGCCTGCCCATTTACAGGAAACGTGAAATAAAGCGCATCCATATGCCCCCAAGGCATAGAACCGTGTTGCAATTGGAGTACCTCGACCTAACAATTTCAACCTCCCAACTGCTTCAAAACAAGCGAGAGACCCAGTGTTTAGTAACACTGGGTCTCTCACTGTTACCTGCCCCGACAATCCCAAAAGGTCCCCGTCGGCAGTACAAAGCTCACCAATAGCTGACCACGAATGCAGCTACCCACACACATCCGAGGAGGCTCTTTCACAAGAGGCTCTCCTTGGGAGCCTGGAACGGTACTGACGTCAGAACCGCAGAACGTTGTTTGCAGGCTCGCTGCCATGTCTTTCTTAGGTTTGATGTACAGTACATGTGATATGTTCTGGGAAAACAAATTGCAAGCAATGCTGTCTGTGGCAAGGCAAGGTAGGAAAGGTCAGGTCCTCATTTTCGTGAAATAAGATTCCTCCTCTGGGCAACGAGGGTTGTTGGCCACTCAGAGGCTCGGGCACACTCCATCCGGGGAGGGGGCGCGCGGCTATGTCCCTCTTTCAGGGAGTGCTACATTTGCCTGCACTTTTGGCCACAGCAAGGATAGAAGGACAGAAAATCAGGCTGTCAGCACAGCTCCGCTGGCCTGCTCTTGAAGCTTCTGAAGCTGCTGCACGTTCAAGGCCCCCACCTGCAGACCCATGTGACACTTGAAAAACATTTCCACGTGGTCAGTTGCAGGTCAGGTATGTCTGCCACATATATCAGTCTGATCAGACGCTCCAGGGTCCTATATAGGACATATCCTCTCAGGGACATTCTCACACCGTCTTCGCAAGAGGAAATTTGAAGCATCTCCGAACTGTGAACCACGTATATGCAATATACCGGTATCCATGATATTCCCAGTTTTTGCCAAAACCGTAGAATTTGCACATAAGCTTTCAGTACATATGGCAACGATGGCGTCCCCAACAGGACGTAGTCACA
>KV908458.1:226113-238613 GCA_002005505.1 Botryococcus braunii
GTCCTGCTGGTGAGAAGCAGGTGTGTGGCCCCCTTTTGGACCAGCCACGTGCCCAGAGCCAGCCCAAAGCCTCCCAGCCCTCCCGCCAGAATGTGGCTAGTTCCCGGCCTGCTCTCACAAAGACAGCCTCCCCTCTGTTCACTCTCCGGCCTTGCAAAAATTATCCACCAAGGCAAAGTATCCACAATGGTGGGTAATCCACCATGGCTAACTAACGCATTCGTAAACTATCTGCAATTCTAAACTATTTCACAAATGGCGAAGTATCTCCACAATTGTGAGTCACAATTTGTGACCTATCCCCAAATGATAAACCATCCACAATGGCAAACTATTCACAATTTTAAGTTTTCCACCATGTTGAGCTACCCACAGTTGAAAATTATCCACAATGGTGAACAATCCACAACGGAAAAGAATGCAAAATGGCAAACATTCCACGACGGTAATCAATGCAAATGGGGGCCCTCACATTGGCGCCCAATTCAACTTGAGCTCCTTTTGCCAGCCAGATGCAGCAATAGCTTCCCTGCCTGCAGCACCCCCCCCCCACCCCTCCCCACATGCTTAAACTTTCGCTGCGAGAGTGAGCACAAGATGGGCCCCCAATCTCTCCTTCAAAACAAAGACAAAACCCTAAACCCTTTTATTTCTAAAGGCATTATGCATCTGCAGGGTGCCTCGGCATGCTAGCTAGCAGAGGGAACAGGGTTGGGAGGAGACCTCGTCCATCTGGCAGCCATGGAGCATTGGGGTTTAGGGTTTAGGCCTGCTCCTTTCTGTGGTGGTACGAGAAGATGTACCAGCTACTGGCCTGTGGGGCACGCACGCAGTGTGGACTGCTGTACGAGACAATGTACCGGCTACTGGCCTACGGGGAACGCATGACATGTGGATTGATGTACGAGGCGATGTACCGGCTACTGGCCCACGGGGCACGCATGACATGTGGATTGCTGTACGAGACGATGTACCGGCTGCTGGCCCATGGGGCAAACGTGCAATGTAATCTACTGCACAGGCCAAGGTAACCGCCAGAAAGCTCCCCTCCCACAGCATGCTCTTTGAACAAAGAATGCGCCTCGAACGAGAGCTGGCATACACAAAAGTCAACAAATAAGAGTTCAGCCTGTATTGCCACCCTCCTAACAGTCAGCCTGTATTGGCACCCTTCTCACAGTCAGCCTGTATTGCCAGCCTCCACAAATTATGCCAAAAATACACATCCCGGTCACAGGAAGCTCCAGAGGATGTTTCCCCCTCATTTCAGGTGCGCCAAAAAGGGGTGTGCAATGGTAATTGGGCCCCCCATTTTTACCTGCTGCTTGCATCTTCAACACCGCCTTGCCAATGTTTTCACCTGTCCAGCAGCCATCCCCCCAGGTATGTGAGTGTCGACTGCTTTATCATTGCCGCAATTCACCCCACAGTTGATTGTGGGGTGTGCTGGGTGCAAATTGCTTGCGCTGATGCATCTGGGGAAAGGACACAGTGCCACCTCCAATTACCGATCGCCCTAGGCATGGCTTGCAGGACTGCTTACTTGCAGGACTGCTTACTTGCAGGGCTGTTTAGGGCTGTTTTGTAAGTAACTCGGCGCATTGGTTTGAACACAGCAAGAAGTGTGTGTGTGTGTGTGTGTGTGTGAGAGAGAGAGAGAGAGAGAGAGAGAGAGAGAGAGAGAGAGAGAGAGAGAGAGAGAGAGAGAGAGAGAGACAGAGAGAGAGAGAGAGAGAGAGAGAGAGAGAGAGAGAGAGTGTGTGTGTGTGTGTGTGTGTGTGTGTGAGAGAGAGAGAGAGAGAGAGAGAGAGAGAGAGAGAGAGAGAGAGAGAGAGAGAGAGACAGAGAGAGAGAGAGAGAGAGACAGAGAGAGAGAGAGAGAGAGAGACAGAGAGAGAGAGTGTGTGTGTGTGTGTGTGTGTGTGTGTGTGTGAGAGAGAGAGAGAGAGAGAGAGAGAGAGAGAGAGAGAGAGAGAGAGAGAGAGAGAGAGAGAGAGAGAGAGAGAGAGAGAGAGAGAGAGAGAGAGAGACAGCTGAGCGCTTCATATAACTGACAACAGGAGACGCCGAAAGTTGGGGTTCTCATCGCCAAGAATGTTAAAGAAGGGCCAAATCACAGGGCAGCCCCAGGGGACTTGTTTAAGAAAAAGTGCAGCCTCAGGGTAGTTGTTTTAAAAAAGGAATAGAGTGTTTTGACGGAGCCTCGGCCCCTGATTGAAAAGAGGCAAAGTTTGCCCTTCCACAAGCTTCAGTATGAATGATCCCCTCCATCCCTCTTCCCACCACCCCCCCGCCCCCCCAGGCGAAGTCGGCAAAATGGGGGAAGCCAATCCTTCCTCCAGAAACCCTTGAAAAAATTATTCCCCGAGAATATTCCCTGATTCTCTACCCCCCCCCCCGGGGGCACCTCAAACAAGAGAAGGGTTGCCACGATGGGGGAACACCCCATCCCTCCAACAATCTCAGAATGGATTATTTCATTGAGTTTCTTACCCCTCCCCCCCCACCCCACCCCCCCCCCCCCCAAAAAAAAAAAAAAAAAAAAAAAAAGCGAAAAAAAAGAAAAGAAAGGGAAGTCGCAAGGTTGGGGGGGTGCTTGCTTCCCTCCAGCAGCCTCACCTTTCAGAAGGTAGCGCATGGCCTCTTCCAAGTCTTGGATTTCAAAGAGGCGGTACGGGAGAGGCACCACCTCCCCGGAGCGGATGCCTTCATCCATCAGCTGGTGCAGCTGCTTCACCTGCCCCATCCCACAACCCTCATTGGCAAGGGTTCGAGGCCTAGTTGCATCCAACAGCACTCAGTCGGTTTTTTGCCCGGGGGGGGGGGGGGGGGGAGGGGGGCGGGGAGGATGTTCTTTGTGTGTGTGTGTGTGTGTGTGTGTGTGTGTGTGTGTGTGTGTGTGTGTGTGTGTGTGTGTGTGTGTGTGTGTTGTTGTTGTTGGTTTTTTTGTCGTTTGGGGGGGGGGGAGAGGTTTTGTTATTTTTGGACTCCCTACCCCGCGTTGCTGGCCGCACAACAAGCCTTGCAGCCAAACCGAGTTTGCAAAACAAGGCTTTGAAAAAAAATAAAAAGAACACACACACACACACACACACACACACACACACACACACACACACACACACACACACACACACACACACAGACAAGTCTCAAAAAACGAAGTGTGCAGCAGCAAAGACGGGTCTCTAGTACAGCTGTGCCGCCTCCATTGGGAAGCCAGCCCTCCCTGCCTGGCTGGACAGAAAGCGCCCCTCCCCGAGAGCCTTCAATTGTATTGCTGCTAGTGCCACACATCGGAACCACATATGTATCACGCACCACAGCCCTCGGTTTTGCTATTCTTAATCCCCAATGCCCCGATCACACAGCCACAGTGGAGTTCTCTTTATGTCGGTATTTTGAAAAAAATGCTGGTCTTCGAACCCTTGGAAACCCTGCACCTAAATCTAACCCTGTCCTCAGTGACTATGAGTCATCAAACCTAACCTAGACACACGTAAACCCCAACCTAAAACCTAAACCAAACCAGTCCTCGCAGGTCATGAGTCATAGGTGTTGATGAAAAGGGAAGGGGGGGGGGGTCTGAATGCGAAAACCGGGAGGGGGGAGGTGGAGGGAAAGACCGGGGGGGGGGGTGGGAGTTTGGGATTTGCTTTGGAAATCTGGCCAAGGGGGCTAATTCTGCAGCCGGCTTGCACAGGCGACACTTTTGAGTACTCGTTAGGGAAAAGGAAGACACTTTTGAATCACTGTCCTGCACAGCCCATCTTTTCTTTCTTATTAAAAAAAGATGGGGGCGAGAGGCCTAACCTTCCACAACAAGACTCCCGCCAGTTTGACCAATTTAGAATATGACGCATTAACGGATTTCAGGACAAGAAAGATGGCCTGGGAGGAAATGAGAGCCCGCTGTTTCCAGTCGTTACAAGAGGAAAGTAATGCCAGTATGCACTCACAGGCTGTTGTGAGCGCCTCACCTGTCTCATGTTGACTGATTCCCTGCCATAGCCAAACACAGTCCAGAGGTCAATGGCGATGTACGAAATGGAGTTGAGCATGGGTCGCATTGGAAGCTGGGACCCTGATATCATGTCTGCTTTGCCGATCTCCACAAGCGTTCCAAATGTGGAGAGGCACCGCACGCTGGCCTGGACCCAACCAAAAGAAATATTACTTGTGAGATTTCACAAAACAGCGGAGTGATTTGAACCTTGTACCGTCGCACACAAGTTGTGCAGATGTCGCTTTAATGTATGGCAGCCTACCTAGCTGCCTTTCATGGAGGGAGTTTTTCAACTCAAAAGCTTAAGAGAAAGAAGGAGGCTGCCTACTTCTTGAGATATGGTGAGGTACACCCTTGCCAAACCTTAGTCTAAGGTGCGGAGCATGGCCATGACAAGTAAAGAGATAGTGCTTGTGTTTTCAAAGTACCCTATACAGGCTTTACCATGGGAAAAAGACCAAGAACCAAAATGTGTCCTTCCAAATAACCCGCACTCCCCTCTGATTGGCAAACAAACAACCCAAGGGACCACAGCCTGGGGTAGCTAGCGTCCACTACAACTTGCACACAACAGAGCCACGTTTAGCCGAAGATCACTTGTGTGGTTCACTTGAAAACAGCGCTGACCAAAGCCGCAAAAGCTGAGGTGCATTTTCATCCTTCAGCCCTCTCCAGAATGTGCACAAAGGATTCATCGTGCTCTCTCTCCTTCCCTCCCCCTCTCTCTCTCACACAATGGGTGAACAGGCCCCCCCCCCTCTCGCTCTCCAATTGGGCGAGGATGCCCCCCCCCTCTCTCTCTCCCTCCCCCCCCCTCTCTCTCTCTCTCTCTCTCTCTCTCTCTCTCTCTCTCTCTCTCTCTCTCCCCCCCCCCTCTCCCCCACTCTCACTCTCTCACACACTCTCTCTCTCTTCTACTGGGGGAGGAAGGGTTGTACCTGCAGCTTCTCCTTGTCCAGGGAGTTGAGCACAAAGTCCACGCCTTTGCCATCCGTTCGCGCAAGGACCAGGCGCTCGAAGGACGTGGAGTGGCTGTCCCCGATATCCTCCGCACACAGTTGGGGGAACAAATCCAGCAGGTAGGCCTTCTTGGCATCTGAGCCGACCGTGGCAAATACCTGTCTCCACACAAGTCGGTGTCAAGAAAGAACATCGATTTGCGTATCGCGCAAATGCCTTGTTTCCACAAAAGTCTGTGTCAAGGAACTTCGATTTGGGCATGGCACATGCCTTGTTTCCACAAGAGTCCGAGTCAACCTCTATTCGCTAACCTTGGTCTGCATCCGGATATTGAGATGCCAGGCCTCCTTGTAACAAACCCCGCTGCTTGCTGGGAAAAACCGATCTGGAAAAACACGACGAGCTCCTGAAAAAGTTTACATAAAAAAAACACCCGTACGGCCCAGTGCCCGCTTCAACTGCCTCTCTCTTCCCCATCCCCCCTCTCCCTCCCTCCCCCCCCCATCTCTCTCTCTCTCTCTCTCTCTCTCTCTCTCTCTCTCTCTCTCTCTCTCTCTCTCTCTCTCTCTCTCCCCCCCCCTCTCTCTCTGTGTGTGTGTGTGTGTGTGTGTGTGCGCGCGCGCGCGCGCACGCGTGCCTGTGCGCATGACGGCTCTGGTGGTAGGGGGATCCTGAGGGAGGTTCTCCTGGTACCCATTTCCACCTGGGTGGGCTGCTTGATGAAGTCTGCTCAATGAGGTGGATGGAGTGGAACATGGTTTCCTCAACCGTGCAAGCCCCTGAACGAAACCCCCTGAGTGTGCATGCTGGAGGAAACCATGTAATCCCCTGAGAGCTGATCAAGTAGCGCACAACACGTGTGACCCAGACCACATACCGCATGTTTTCAGGAGCCCTTTTCAGGCATGCAGCCTCTTTCTTGCCCCATCAGTGATTAGTGACACCACCCATAACTGATGGTGGATTTGGCCTGCCTGCCGGCGCAAGAGCGACTGCCAATAAGGGAAAAGGATATAATTCATTTTTCTCTTCAACCTGGGGAAAGGACATGTTTCAATTTTCGCTTCGAAAGGGGAAAAGGTTCCAGGTCACCCTTCTCTTCAAAAGGGAAAAAAGGACAATATGTCACTTTTCTCTTCAAATTGGGAAAAGGACACATTTCAGAGTTCTCTTCAGAGGGGAAAAGGACATATTTCAGTTTTCTCTTCAACAGGGAGGGGGAAAGGATGTACATTTCACTATTCTAATCAAACGGGGAAATCCCCCCGGGGGGGGGGGAGAGGATGACCTGGCAATTTCTGTTGAGACAGACGCGCAGGGCAGCCAAGCCGACTGCCCCCGCAGCCGAGTGTATCAGAACGGAAGCACCCTCCCAGAGGCCGCCCCTCTGCACCAGGCCGTAGTATACTGTGGCATACACGGCGCTCACTGTGGAGGCGTCTTCAGCTGTCCAGCTGTCCGGAACTTTCCACAGTCCGTACTCGTGCCCCATTACCTGCCCCATGGCTTTCCACCACTTCCTGAGTCGCTGTAGACATGGTGCTAGCCCCAGCAGGAGCCTGCTCTGTGGAAATCTTGTATATGTTTTCAGTTGTAGAAAAGTTTAAAAAGCGAAATTATATTTGGTTTGGTTTGGTTTTGGTTTTTTTTTTTTATATTTTTTTTTTTGGGTTTTTAGTGGTTTGGTTTGGTTTAGCACGGTTTTCTATACTGTTTATATATCTATTCATGTAAATAGAAAACAGCATTGAAAATAGAAAATATTCTTGCAATTAGTTTGTTTTCTTAGATATTTGCAATTAGAATCCCTGAATTTTGAAGGTAGATTCTATCTGTAGGTTTTTGTAGGGAGGATTTGTTATTCAGAATCCTACTTTTTATTGCTCTATCTGCACAGCAGCACTATTGCATCAAGCAGCCATTGCGAAGCCCGCTCCCAGAGCATATGCCCAGCCACTGACACACAAGTATTGACCCAACGCATCATGGTCCTATTTCCTAGTCATTTCAGAATCCCATTTTTTTTTTTTTTTTTTTTTTTTTTTACTGGTCCTGTTTCCCAGCCATATTAGAATCCGGTTTCTTCCTTTTCCTGGCAGACTCCGGACATGCAATCGCAGCGCTCTCATTTCTGTCTGTCGATGCCTATACATCTGAGATATTTTGCTTCGCTGGACCTTCATCATGAGTGTCTGCTGGTTCCGATCTACACGTTCCGTCAGAAACATACATCTGCATGAAAAGGTAGTACAGTGCCCTCAGATTGTCTGCAAGATCAGATCACAGGGGTGGGCATCCCCGGGGGGTCATTGACAGTACAAATAGGCAGTACAATAGGAGTCATAAGTCAGTGACAGTGAAGAGAGACAGTACAATAATATCCATGAGTGAGTGACAATTAAAAAAGGCCGTACAACAAGAACTTTAGCCACCCATGCGAGGCTTTGTCGGGCCCACCTTGGTAGCGAATGCTTGTCGAGCTAGCCCCATGACTCGTGTCCCAGCAGGGTAAGTCACACCTCCCACTGCAGCGGCTTTATCAAGCTGCACACCGAAAATTCCCATTCTGGAGGGTTAAAAATCTGGGAGGAGACTTCAAGTGCCAACAACCTCTCGTGACAAGAACTTCGGGCGACTAACAGCTTCGCGTGAGGACATCTGGTTGACAGATCTTGATTATGTTTTGTGCATGTTTGTAAATCCTGTCACCAAATGCAGGGGAGAAGCCATCTGGACTGCAGAAAGCCATGACCACAGGGGTGTGGGGAATACTCTGAGTCGAATGCTTATAGCAGGCATCGCAGGAAATACTTAATTCAGGCACCTGAGCTACAGAAAGCCATGACCACAGTGTGTGTAAGCATTGCAGGGAATACGCTAAATCGAATAGTGCTAGTAGGCACTGCAGGAAATGCTTTATGCAGGCATCTGGGCTGCAGAAAGCCATGACCACAGTGGGTGTAAGCATTGCAGGGAATACTCCTAGCCAAAGCACTAATGATAGGCACTGCAGGAAACACTTATATAGGCAGTGCAGGAAACCCTTGATATTGGCATTGCAGGAAAACCCCCCTTGCAAGCCGGTCAGTGCAGATCAGTGCCAGCAGGTTACTGCAAGCAGACTAGTGTGAGCAGACTAGTGCATGCAGATTAGTGCAACCAGAGTATTGCAAGCATACCAGTGCAAGCAGACTAGTGCTAGCAGACTAGTGAAGGCAGGCTAGTGCAAGCAGGTTAGTGCAAACAGATGAGTGCAGGCAGATTGGTGCAGACAGGTTTTGCAAGCAAGTTAGTGCGAGCTGGTTAGTGTAAGCAGGTTCATGTAAGCAGGTTAGTGCATAGCAGATCACACCGTGCCAGCAAACTCCAAGCCGATGGCACCATCCCCCATCATCTCTGCAGGCAGCTTTCCAAACGCCAGCATGACATCTTTGAAGTTCAGGGCATCTGACCCCAACCCCCCAGAAAAACCCATCAGGGCCCAGCGGGTCTCCTCAAAGCTCCCAAGAACTTCCACTCTCTCTGTATCGTTCCAATTTTATCAGATGCTCCGAAGAGCATCTCCGCCGAGATGCTCCGAAGAGCATTTTTCATTATCCAGTTATTAGTATGGTTACATGTGTTATAGCATAATATTATTTCAACTAGGTTCTCATATACCGTTGGTTTATCCGTCTGCATCTCATCAGGCCCTTTGGGCTGGGTTGATGTAATTCTTTCTTTCTTTCCACTCTTCCAAAAGCACAACTATTTAGAACTAAAGAGTCTACTTCTAAACCAGACTCTTAGAAGAGTGAAGTCTATCCTAACCTCGCACCATAAAGCACGACTATTTGTCCACAGCAACATCTGAGGAAGCCTGCAAGGTCACACAGGTGACTAACCCAGTGGAAAAGCACTCTGCGTGACCTGTTCAGTAGTACCCTACATACGTGGGCAGAGGCTCTGACGTTGTCTGTTGCCAGGTAGATTAACTGATAGGTAACCTAAACAGGCATGCCTGGTGGTTTGGGCAGCCAGGGCCCTGGAGCCTGTGTGCTCTGCAGCATCCAGGCCATTCGTGGGCGATGAGCATGGTACATGGACCAAGTCACCTTTACCTTTTACATGCACAGGTTATTGAAACGTTTTTGGGGGGGGGGGGGGTGTTAATACCATCAAAGAAGTAGCTGGAATGTAGAGCCCTATGGATGAAAATCTTCAAAAGAAAGGTGACAAATGAGAAAAGAGACTTTGGTCGCAAAGGAATGGCCAGGGGACAGGTTTGTGGCAGGCTTGAGATGTTCACTGCAAAGGATGCAACATTTTTTCCCAACTAAGAGACCATCCTTGGAGCGGGGATGTGCAAGAACATTTTGACAAATAAAACCCAAACTTTGGCTGCAAACTGAGGGGGTAGTACAGAAGCAGAGTTGACGAGTCCCACTGCAAAGAACAGGACCATTCATGTAGTATAGAATGTGTACACAATTCATTAGAAAACAATCAAAGTGAGTGCGTCACATTCTTGTGTGTGCACTCTCTTTTAAATATCCCCTTGACAAGGCCACCTCCTTCTCTAAATTGAAGCAGGAACCATGAACATGAAGTCAGAAGGACCATATTAGGACCATATTAGACAAACATGTACATGTTACATGTAGACAAACGAAACAGAGCATGTCTTGGTTGCATCGAAGAGGCCCAGAGACAGCTGAGTTGCAGCCTTGTGGAGGCACTCACTGCAAATAACAGAACAACTTATGTTCCAACCGCTGTCTGGGTTGGGAGGCGTGACAGCTTCCCAATGCAAGCTCGATAACTTTCCAGGAACAGCAACAGACAGCGCCTTTGCTTGTGCCTCGCCATACGACTTGGTCACCACCAATTCGCTCGCCTGCAAGTCCCCCAGGCACCTCAAACCCCTCAGGACTCCACCTCCTCTCTGGTATTGCCATGGTATCTTTAAAATACAATGGATTTAAATACACGGGATTCAAGATACACTGCATCAAAGATACTCTGGATTTAAAATACACTGCATCTAAAACACACTGGATTTAAAATACACTGCATCTTAGATACACTAGTAGATTTAAAATACGCTGCATCTTAGATACACTAGTAGATTTAAAATACGCTGCAGACATCCACCACACCCACCGTAAAAGATGAACAAAACACAAAAAACAGCTGCAGCGTAGAGCAGAGTCAGGCTTTGTGAGGAAGCAAAAAGCTCCCCAGACTGCTGAGGCATGATTAGGGAAGCTGCAGTCCTCGAACAGGGACACTCAGGGACACTCATTTATCAAGTAGCTGTTCAAAGATAAGAGTATTTTGGAAAACATTCACAAAAACATGTCGTGGTGTAGACTTTGGCCCCATTTGTACCATATTCCCACACAAGTATGCTTGTGGTGAAGCAGGGATGAGACCGATTTTGCAGCGTCAACAAGCAGTGTATGAAGATTCTCCTTCTGCAATGCCATAATATCACTCGCAGAAGTTTCGCCCTGCTAAAAGAGATTCTTGCTTTTTGAAACCTTGCCAGCATCTCGAACCTCGACCTCTTTGCTGCCGTTGTTTCTGTTAATGCTGAGCTGGCATACACTCTTGGTGACTGCTAACATGTAAGCATATGCCTGCGACTCTATACACAAGGGAAGGCAGGCCTTTACCGTTGTAGGGAAATAATGGTACATTCCATTCACTCCACACTTGAATACATTGTACACCAAATCGCGGGGTTCTGCCAATCTCAGCATATCCTCCACGCTCAAGCCATAGTTGTCAGAGTCATACAAGCACCTGCGCTCCCCCCAAAACAAGACAAAGCTATGTCAAACAAGCTTATGTCGATCCATAGTTGTCAGAGTCATACAAGCACCTGTCCCCCCCCCCCCCCAAAATCCCCCTTGTTTGTGGGGGGACTCAAAAAAAAGTTTATGTCAAACACAGGTTCCAGATTCCAGGAAGGTCCAAGCTTGTGCTGGTGAATAAGGCCCGATTACCTGACAGGCTCCTCATCAAGTTCCAGCCTGATGGACGCAAGCAGACCCAGGAGCCCAGGCGACGACTTTTTGGAGCCCACAAAGTATGTTCGCCCATCAGCAAGGCTCCCGGGGCTGATATTGCCGTTCGCATGCCCATTTGCATGAGCGTGCCCGTTGCTGGCAGACCCATTGGCAAGCGAAACTCCATCGAGGTGACCATTTGCAGCAGTCCCCTTTCCGCCGTGACCATTCTGGGCTGAATTCTCCGGGGCAACGAAGCCGGTGGCCTCCTCCAGGCTCCCATTCAGGTGGCCGTTACTTGCTTGCGCTGCTTTGGTCTGCTGGTTTTCAGCAACAAAGCTGGCCAACCGCTTCATCTGCAGCCCCCCTCCCCTCCACTTGCTTCAGCGCTGAAGCGGAGGCAGCTTCCTGCACGGGTTCCACAGGGAAACAAGCTCCGCAGGCAACTTCCTGCATGGGTTCTGCATGGGAGTAATTCACGCACAAATTCTTGGATGAGTTTCTGCAGCGGGGTGCAAAGCGGCACAAAGGGGCCTCGCTCCCCAGGAACCTGGTCTGCCTCTGCATGCATGGAGAAAAACTTTGAATGCAGGAGTACGCAGGAAATGACAAAGAGAAGAGTGGAGAGGAGGAGAGAGGAGAGGAGACGAGAGGAGGGGGAGGAGAGGAGAGGAGAGGAGACGAGAGGAGAGGAGAGCAGAGGAGAGCAGAGCAGAGCAGAGGAGAGGAGAGGAGAGGAGAGGACAGGAGAGCAGAGCAGAGCAGAGCAGAGAAGTATGCTCAGCATGAGGGATGGGGTGAGAGGGGGGGGGGCCCAAACCATGGTGCCAGCTCCCGAGGACACATGTTGCAGGCCCTTCCGCCAGCTGGCGAAGTCTTCGGAGGACATGGGGAGGGCGGGCCCTTCCACGATGTTTGCCGATTGGCTGCTGGCGGGACGGACCTTTCGCGCCAGGAACATCATTCGGGACTCCATACGGTCCCTGCGGGGCCCCCCGCCATCTGCACGGTGAAAAGCAACGCCCGTCTTGCGACGCAGGCACCATGCGTGATGCACAGCATGGACAAGCATGAGAAAGAGGGGGGGGGGAGGGCGAAGGGGGGAGGAGGGGGGAAAAGGGCAGGAGGGAGGGAGGGGGGAGGGAGGGAGGGAGAGAGAGAGGGGGGAGGAGGGAGGGTGAGGGAGAGAGAGGCGGGGAGTGCGGGAGGGAGAGAGGGGGAGGGGGGGGGGAGGGTGAGAGAGACAGAGAGAGAGGGAGGAGGGCAGGGAGGGAGGGAGAGGGAGATGGAGAGGGGGTTGGAGGGGGGAATAGAGGGAGGGGAGAGGGAGGGAAGGAGGGAGGGAGAGAGGTGGGGAGAGGGAGGGAGGGAGGGAGAGAGGGGGGGGGGAGACAGACAGACACACACACACACAGAGGGAGAGAGAGAGAGAGAGAGAGAGGAGAGAGAGAGAGAGAGAGAGGAGAGAGAGAGAGAGAGAGAGAGAGAGAGAGAGAGAGAGAGAGAGAGGAGAGAGAGAGACACACACAAAGACACAACAC
>KV908458.1:246113-256113 GCA_002005505.1 Botryococcus braunii
AACTGCAGCAGGGGCATGCTTCCCGCAAACTGCCGTATGCGGCAAAAATGGAACAAAAGTGTCTCCACTAGCTACCGCAAAATTGCAGCAGGAACCCTCACTGCCATTGCTGGCAAAATGCAGCAGACCCCTCATCCGGCTCCCTCTTCTTGAAAACAGGTGAGGGAGGGATGGGGGGACGGGGGGCCGGTGGGGGGTTTTTGGGTGGTAAGAGGTATGGGGAAAAAAATACCCCATCCGAAACAGCTTACAGGCCACTGTGAGGAGACTGCCACAGGGATTTAAGCCCATCAAAGCGGGCTGTCAGTTGGCCCTGCCCCCCTATCACTCACTGGGACCCGGGTACTGGCCAATTGAAGGATCTCATAAACTGATAGGATCAGGATATGCAGCACAGCATGGTGTATCAATGGGAGGAAACAGGGCTCGAGACCCCGAACGTCCCCGGAGCCAAGCCACAGGGTGGGGACTGCACGCGCGCGCGCGCGCGCACACACACACACACGCCCGCACACGCGCACGCGCGCGCGCGCGCGTGCACACACACACACACACACACACACACACGCGCGCGCGCGCAGCAGACTTGGACAATGACTGAGACTGGCCTGTAGACTTCCCCACAATATACCCTTGTTTACCCTTACCTTTACCGTTATCCTTACCCCCTATCCTTACCCTTACCCTAAAAGCTGGGGGAGCAGGGACGAACAGCATTTCCGAGAATTAACCCCCCCCCCACACACACACACACACACAGAGGCGCACACACACACAAACTTACACAGGCACACACAAACACGTGCGCGCGCGCGCACACACACACACACACACACACACACACACACACACACACACACAAGCACGGACGCACGCACATCAGGCCTTTTTAAAAACATAAAAAAGGAGGCGGGGGGTGGGAAGGTAAGGAAGGCTACCGGTCTGGCCTTGCTTCAAGGGAGGGGAGGGCAGAGCAATCTCCAACTGGCGGATTTCGACAGGCAGCCGCATCTGATAGGAATCGGGGATGCTGTTGAACACGGCGGCTTGTAGGATCCCGTCCAAAAACCGAATGAACTCCCCTTCCCATCTGCCCCACCACCCCTCAGACCAATTGCTCAGCAGCCCCCATTACTCCAGTTTGCTATTGGCAGGCCCCCTCAACAGCAGCCCTGGATTGAGAGGTGGGACTGAACAGTTGCAATTCTAGGGTTTTTATCATTTGTGATCAGTTGCAATTCTAGGGTTTTTATCATTCGTGATCAGTTGCAATTCTAGGGTTTTTATCATTTGTGATCAGTTGCAATTCTAGGGTTTTTATCATTTGTGATCAGTTGCAGTTCTAGGGGTTTTTTCATTCGTGATCAGTTGCAGTTCTAGGGTTTTCATCATTTGTGATCAGTTGCAATTCTAGGGTTTTTATTATTTGTGATCAGTTGCGATTCTAGGGTCTTTATTATTTGTGAACAGTTGCAACCTAGGGGCGGTTGGTCATTTGTTCAGGGTTGGGTGTCGAGAATGCTGGTGTACTTTCCTTCAACTGCTTGTAAATTGATTTCCTTCGGCTGCTTGCTGAGCGGATTTTGCTGCAATGCGTGCCAGGGTTTTTTCTCCACAAAGTTCTATCTCTATGCTTGCAAGCGGAGTTTTCCTCAAACGCTTGCGAACGCACTTTCATTTAAATGCGTGCAAATAGATTATCCTTCAACGCTTGTATCCGAATTATCCGCCAGCGGTTCCACATCACAGCACGCTGCAGAGAGAGCTGCCAGGAGAGGTGTGGAGAGAGGTGCGGAGAGAGCTGCCAGGAGAGGTGCGGAGAGAGGTGCAGAAAGAGGTGAGAGGTGGAAGAAATGGAAAGCCGCGGGAGAAGAAGAAGAAGAATAAGAAGAAGTAGAAGAAGCAGAAGAAGAAGGAGAAGGAGAAGGAGGAGGAGGAGGAGGAGGATGAGGAGGAGGAGGAGGAGGAGAAGAAGAATGACATTTGCATTTGGGTCGTTGGCATATCGGGCTGGTCTTTTTTAGCCACTCTTGTAAAAGGAAGAAGAAACAAATGGATGCAGCGCAAAGGGCATGAGGGAGGGGAGGGAGGGGTTATAACCCAATGCAAAGGGCAAGATGGGAAGGGGGGGGGTTTACCTAAGGAGAGCGAGCTTGCCATCGCTGCTGGCCTTCTGGATGCTTTTGAAGGCGTCCCCATACTTGATGCCCGTTCTGCCCACGTCCCTACCGCCACATGCCCTCCTCACCCTCATGAGGCTGCTCTATGTCTTTCTGTTGCGGGCGGGGGGGGTGGGGGGGGGGCGGCTTGTCAAAATGGCTGGATGATTGTAGGAGGGGGGGGGAGGGGGGAGAGAAAGGGCTAGGGCTTGTGGACTTTAGGGGGGAGGGGGGGGGGGGAGGTTTGTAGACGAGTCCTAACGATGTTTCCCAATTAACCCACTCCTTTTTCTAAGTTTTCGAGCGGATTTTCCAAGTTTTTGTCCCGATTTTTCCAAGTTTCGAACGATTTGTTTCCGAGTTCCCATTGGAAGTGCTCCATGATTTGGAGTCGGAACAAGTGCATCATGTTCCCGAATGATTGTCCATCAACATGTCCATGCCACCCGTAAGCTGAAGCAAAACCAGAGACACTTCAGCATGGCCCTCGGGGAAAGGCCCGGCCTACCGTCACCACACAGCCCCTCACACCAACAGAGCCTGTCACTTCAACAGAGCCCGTCACTTCAACAGAGCCCGTCACTTCAACAGGGCCTGTCACATCAACAGAGCCTGTCACAACAATTGCAGGGCAGTAAGATGGCTGGAGGTCAAAAGAGTGACAGAAGCAAAGAGCCAGGGCATGTCAGAAGCTGAATCTCTCAGGCTGGAGGCCCTGAGGCTGAAACCCTAAGGCTGAAACCCTGAGGCTGAAACCCTAAGGCTGAAACCCTGAGGCTGAAACCCTGAGGGTAGAACCCTAAAGGGTGGAAGTCTAGGCTGGGCCTCACTTGTACAGCTCCCTCCCCGGGACCGTGCTCTCAGCGGGAAGCTGCCAGGTTGGGCGGGGCAGCTGCACCATCCCCCGGCCCCCCATCGCCTCAGATCGGGGCCCTATCACACTTAGTGTCACCTGCGGATGCGCAGGTGTGTGTGTGTGTGTGTGTGTGTGTGTGTGTGTGTGTGTGTGTGGGTGTGGGCGTGTGCGTGTGTGTGTGAGAGAGAGAGAGAGTGTGTGTGTGTGTGTATCTGTGTGCGTGTGTGTGTGTGTGTGTGTGTGTGTGAGAGAGAGAGAGAGAGAGAGAGAGAGAGAGAGAGAGAGAGAGAGAGAGAGAGAGAGAGAGAGAGAGAGAGAGAGGGAGAATATCTGTGTGTCTGTGTATGTGTGTGTGTCTGTGTGTGTGTGTGTGTGTGTGTGTGTGTGTCTGTGTCAGTGTGTGTGTGTGTGTGTGTGTGTGTGTGTGTGAGCGTGCGTGTAGGCGTGTTCCCTTGCATACGCACACACATACAGACATTTTCACACACACACACACACACACACACACACACACACGCACACACACACACACCCACCCACCACACACACTCACTCACACACACACACAAACTCCCATTTACACAAACGTACACAGAGAGAGGGAGAGCTACAGGTGGAGCAGTGAGCATTATTGGCTAAGATAGAATGAGAAGGAGCACTGATGGTCAAGTCTGTGCATACTGTCTTGATAACATGATGTCATGACATGACATGATGCAATACAATACGATGCGATGCAATCTGATATGATATGACATGACATGATGCAAGACGATACGATGCGATGCAACATGATATGATGTTATGACATGACATGATGTTATAGTATTACTATGGTTTGACCCACTACAGGGGCAACCAACAGGGTTGGATGATGACCAAGTGTGTGGGGTGGATGCTGCAACAAAGCCCCGAACAAGAATCTGCTCAAACTCATACATCTGGCGTGTCCATCTGCGGACAAAAAGGTCGCACACACCACCATATATATACCCTCAGTCTGTCGTGGTTTGAACGCGAAATCTCAACGAATCCGCATGGTGGGCCACAAGTATCCCGTGCATCACCTTGAGTGTTTCATCTGCTTCGGGAAGGGGTGATCCCGCCAAGACAGTTCCTTCCGCAATGAGGTCTGTGCCGCACATCACCTGCCCCACCATATGAAAGGTCAGCTTACATCTGCTTTACAAATTGCCAAAAGGTCTCCACCGTTCAATTCCTGTTTGGCCTCAGAGAAGTGCCTTATTTGGACACGTTTGTGTCTGTACACGCATGTGTGTGTGTGTGTGTGTGTGTGTGTGTGTGTGTGTGTGTGTGTGTGCGCGTGTGTTTGTACGCGGGTGCATGCATCCATGTATGTGTGCGTACATCCAGTCTCCGATTTAATGCATGCGTGCATGTGCATGGGTGTGTGTCTGGGGGTGTATGCACGTGTATATGTGTGCATGTGCATGTGTGCATGCGCATGCACGCACGCATGTGTATGTGCATGCGTCTGTCTGTCTTGAAAGTTGTTTCACGGTTTCACGATGCAAGCCGTTTTGATACATCGCACAGTTCCCTGATTGCAAGGAGAAGACACACAGCAGCAGGCCTGAACGCCGCCCCCCCCAAAACCCCCCTTACCTGGAAATGGTGACCATTGTCGAGGGTGACAGCCAGAGTGACAGGGTCATCTGTATTGCCATGTACCGCCTGCCTCACGTGGATGTCCCGCAGGATTACAGGCAACTGCTCGGGAGGCACTCCCTTGCTTGCAGCCACTGCCTCCCACACGCTCACCACGTACGCCGTGGCCTGCCCGTCCCACTCTTCTCCTTCAGTCTCCACATGCGCATCACATCTTGTTCTTGACTCTTCTCCTCCAGTTTCAGCATACACATCACGTTTTGTCGTTAAGCCTTGTCCTTCAGTTTTGGCATGCGCATCACGTCTTGTTCTTGACTCTTCTCCTTCAGTTTTGCCATGCACATCACTTTGTGTTGTTGGCGCAATCTTTTTGGATTTTCTCCAAGCGCATCACGACTCCTTGAATCTTCTCCTTCAGTCTTGCAATGCGCATCATATGTTGAATCTTCTCCTTCAATTTTGGCAGGTGCATCACATCCAGTTGTTGAGTCTTCTCGCCCACTTTCGACATCACACACACACACACACATTCTCTCTCTCTCTCTCTCTCTCTCTCTCTCTCTCTCTCTCTCTCTCTCTCTCTCTCTCTCTCTCTCTCTCTCTCTCTCTCTCTCTCTCTCTCTCTCTCTCTCTCTCTCTCACACACACACACACACACACATCACGGGTTGGTTGTTGATTCTTCTCCTTCATTTCTGGCATGCGCATCACCTTTTGTTGTTGGCTCTTTTCCTTCAGTCTTAGCATGCGCATCACGCATTGTGTTGAATCTTCTCCTTCACTTCGGCCAGGCGCATCACGTCTTGTAATGAGCAAACAGCGTTTCATCCCCCCCGCTTCCCCCCAAGTTCGTGCTGGCTCATGCGCATGCTTGCAGCTCTATCTAAAACTCGGCAACGGAAATTTCCCTTCCCCGCGACTGCTAGGAGACTGGAGCACAACATTTGCAATACATCATGGCTGATGCAGTATGGATTCGCGAACCAGGCTGCCCGTTTTTTGAACTGTCTGTAGTATCCACATCTACCCCATCACAGAGGTCTCGGGGGAATCCCCCCCCCCCGGGTTCTCTCCCTCCCCCTTCTCTCTCCCCCTCCCCTCCCCCTATGTCTCTCTCCTCCCCCCCTCTGTGTGTGTGTGTGTGTGTGTGTGTGTGTGTGTGTGGTGTGTGTGTGTGTGTGTGTGCGCGTGTGCCCAAGGTGATATTCCTCTTTTTTGGGCTGGGGGTGGGGGGCGGGAGGCAAGACCGTGAAGACGTATGTGACAGTGGGGAGACAATGACAGGGGTGACCTTCAGTAAGAGTGCCCGCACACTGAAAAAAATGCAGAGAAGTGAAAGGCGAGACTGAAAAGTGAGCATTGTGTGGACAGCCTGCAGCAAAAGAGTGCATACCTTGTATGCACGACACATGATTTATATACTTGAGACACTTAGCTTTTTGTCCGAAGCTGGCGTACCGGAATAATGATTTGTCCATCAACCACGTGGTCGCAGATGAAGGCTTCCCGTCCCGCCAGGTCGAAGGTGCGCGTGTACGCGGAAGACTTCGTGGGTACCCGCATGGGGACCGGCATGGTGGAGCGGTGGTCCCACCCCACCAGGGCCTCCTTCAGCCTCCTCGGCACTTCTCCCCGCACACTTCTGTTCAATTTCTGACCCCGCTGCCAAAACCTCCGAGCACGAACGGCTGCTCCCCCCTCTACCCCCCCCCCCCGGGGAACCCCTTTTCTCTACAACCAATGACCCTCTCTCCGACGCTTTCTCCCTTCTTCTCTCTCTCTCTCTCTTCTCTCTCTCTCTCTCCTCTCTCTTCTCTCTCTCTCTCTCTCTCTTCTCTCCTCTCTCTCTCTCTCTCTCTCTATATATATATATATATATTATATATATATATATTATATATATCTTCTCTCTTCTCTCTCTCTCTCTTCTCTCTTCTCTCTCTCTCTCTCTCTCTCTTCTCTCTCTCTCTCTCTCTCTCTCTCTGCCTCTCTGCCTCCCCTCCCTCCCGCCTTCCTTCTCCCCCCTTCTCTCCCTCTCCCTCTCTCCCTGACTGGTGTGTGTGTGTGTGTGTGTGGTGTGTGTGTGTCTGTGTGTGTGTGTGTGTGTCTCACACCCTCCCTCCCTTACCACTCCCCTCCCCCTCCTCTCTCTCTTCCCCCCCTCCCTCCCTTCCCCCTCTCTGCCTTATGGCAATGGGACAATGGAACTGGACCCCCCCTCCCGGGGGCATTAGAGGTTGACCTAAGGTAAGCACCCATCCTGATCCCATGGGAATAGACAGCGCACAAACTTAACGGCAACTATCCCAACCCCCCCCCCCCCCCACCCCACCCCGGGCCACCAGCCCTTTGCATCGCTCGTGTCACCCCCCGGGGGGGGGGGGGGGGGAGGAGGGTTTGCATAGCTCATGTCACACCGGAAGAGAGGATGGTGGGGGGGGGGGGGGCGTGCATTGCTCTTGTTACGCTCCGCCGGGGGGGGGGGGGGTAATGCATTGCTCAGGTAACTCCTTTTGGGTGGAGGGCAGGGCGGGGTCCTGCCTTGCTCATGTCACCCCCCCGGGGGGGGGGGGAGGTGCATTGCTCATGTGACACCAGATTCTTCCCTTTCCAGGAGACCAGAATGGGGGGGAGGGGGAGGGGGGAAAGCGGGCGTACTTCGGGCAGGAAGGGTTCCGACTTCGGAGTCGGTGGTGGGGAAGGCCACTTGACGTCATACCCCAGCTTCCAAAGCTCTCCCAGGCCCTGGAGGAGGGAGTGCAGGGAGTTCTGGCCCCTCTGCATCAAGGGAACCTGTACCGCTTGTACCACATCCGCCTGGTTCTGCCTGATGAGGGATCGCAGGATGTTGTGGGGCCCAACCTCCACCACCACCGCTCCCGCGGGGATTGCCTGGCAGGCTTGCCTGAACAGGCACGCATGCCTGTATCCCCGAGCCTGCCCCCCAGCGCCCCTCGGGATGTGAATTTTGCATTATGTAATGGCATCGCACCGGGCAGCCGCCGCAACTACACCCATGGAGTGGCATCCATGGGATCAGGGGGCACCCAAAGGCATCCAGGGGACCCCGCGGCATCCAGGGGACCCCATGGCATCCAGGGGATCCGGCGGCGTCCAGGGGTTCCCATGCATCCAAGGGACCCCAGAGCATACGGGGGGCCCCGTGGCATCCAGGGAACCCTATGGAGTCCCGGGGATCCCATGACATCCCGGGGGACCCCATGGATACCAAGGGGATCCCGTGAAATCAAGGACGGGCCCCATGGCATCCAGGTGGGAACCCATGGCATCCAGGGAACCCCCGGGCATCCAGGGACCCTGTGGCATCCAGAGGACCCAATGGTGTCCAGGAGGCCACATGGCAACCAGGGGACCCTGGCTGTCAGCACCCAATACCACAAAACATAGCAGCTCAACGACCACCACAGAAAGACTGCCAGTCCCGCAACCCAACAACAAGACCCCACAGCACCTCGGGCGGAGTAAGGGAGGGAGGGGGAGAGAGGGGGGAGAGGGAGGAGGGGGCAGAGGGAGAGGCAGAGAGAGAGGAGGAGGAGGGGGAGAGAGAGAGGGGGAGGGAGAGAGAGAGAGAGAGAGAGAGAGAGAGAGAGAGAGAGAGAGAGAGAGAGAGAGAGAGAGAGAGAGAGAGAGAGAGAGAGAGAGAGAGAGAGAGAGAGAGAGAGGGAGGGAGGGAGGGAGAGAGAGGAGAAGGGGGGGGGAGGGGCAGGGGGAAGACAACAAAACCAAACCGCTGCCCAGGAAGCAACATCTTGGGGGCAAACACAAGTAGAGCATACGTGGTAATCAGCCGACACAGTGGCAGCCTCAGAGGAGGTTGTGGGCTGGTCATAGCAGCTGCTGATCCAGCGCTCCGAGCGAGCCACAGGCTCAGGAATGATGTTGCTGAGCGCTGTACCAAACCCATCCCCAGTAAGCATCCTCAGAAGACTGATCCATCAATCACTCCCATACTGCCGACTTGACTTGATACCATTTCCCGGAGCACTTCGCCAGCAACTCTCACACGACCATCCTTATGGGCTATCATTCCAACACTGGCTTGTTGATTCCTCTGGGCTACGGAGCGCTTTACCGGAATCAAAAGTAGTGCAGCAGCAAGTCCTGCGACAAATGCGTATCGCACTTTGAAGGACCCAATAGAGCCAGTCAGGCCCACCTATGCAGATTGCTGTAAGCACATACTGCAATGGTACATAACCTTTGCATATCCCCATTGAGCCCTCTCAGAAGACTGATCCGTCAATGCACAATCGTGCACATCCCTACTAAGCACCCTCAGAAGACTGATCCATCAGGTACATACTCTCGCATTTTCTTCTGAACGCTACCTCCATTTGCTCGTGTATAACGCTCCCCCGGGAGGCTTGTACTTCGCTCCCCGGCTCTTGTACCGCATCGAGTATGCGGGAGGTCATGGACTGCAAAAAGCAAGCAGGAGGCCATGTTCTGCATCGAGTATGCGGGCGGTCGTGTACTGCATCAAGCAAGCAGGAGGCCTTGTACTGGATCAAGCGTGCAAGAGGGCATGTACCGCATCAAGCAAGCGCACACACCCACCTTATCGCGGTCACCAATGCTTGTCCCCTGAGAATGGTCGTATCATTGAGGCAGCCTGCCTGTATTGACTGCATGCTAGCCTGCAAAAAGCACATATGGCTCCCTCTCCCTCTCGCCCCCCCCCCCTCTCTCTCTCTGTGTGTGTGTGTGTGTGTGTGTGTGTGTGTGTTTGTGTGTGTATGTGTGTGTGTGTGTGTGCGCGCGCGCGCACGTGCGTGCTTGCGTGCGCACGAGCGACCCCTCACTCCCCCCCCCCATCTCATGCGCGTGTGCAAATACATGTAATGGAAGATGCGAGGGGGCCGGCGCCCCGGGGGGGGAGGCGCAAGGGAAGGGGGGCGGGCACCTTGATGAAGCTGGGGAAGCTGCGAGTCCAGCATGGGGGAATGGTAAGCAAGACCGCGGGACTCAACCTCCCGCACAAATACCGAGTCCCCAGACAGCGCCTCCATGACCCTCCGTACCTCCGCTTCGGGACCTGTACCGCCAACCCCACAGCCCGTACAATAAGCCTTAAGCCTGTGCATCAGCCGGCACACATGCGGTGGTAGGGGAATGAATTGGGACCACTACCACTCCCACAGCCCTTGGTTTCCCCGTGCAGATTTCTGCCCCCTTTTCCAGGCTTGGACATGCCCGCTCTCTTGGATTTCCCCGCTGGCTCTATTTTGACACTCCAAGAAATTCCCCGAAGGCTCTAAATGTGCCACTCAAAGAATTTCGCAGCAGCCTCTGATTCACCACAAAAGGTTTTGACCCCAGGCTCCGATTCCACACT